>JAGKTI010007682.1:0-23958 GCA_018397915.1 Birgus latro | reverse complement strand
TTTTACTCTTCTTGTACAGCAGCTTCGACATCTTGTTATGCTGCCATGAGCTTTTTAGTGTAGAAAATCAAGCAGATAATCGAGAGAAGGTTTAGATTAACGCCCATCCGACTGCACGACGTTCACTAACCCCGTGAGGCAGGAATCACCACCACTACCACTGCCATCATCATCATCATCATCACTCTAATGGTGAAAGAGTAACTGTTTCCACTGAGGGAAGATGCGCTCTCCTAAATATCATTATCTTAATCATTTGACTGAGGAATGATTGTAACTTTTTTTTTCTTACAAATGTGTGGCAAGTCATGACCATAGGCCTCTGACAGTTACCCCTTGAGAATCGCTTTTAGATGATTTTGCCATCCTTGATAGCATATTCTGTATTCCATTTTTCTTTTTCTTTTATTTTATTTTCAAATAAGGTAGGCAGTACCAAAGAACGTGTCAACATTTGCTGCCATTTATGCGGCAGTCTTTCGTTGCATCATCTCTCAACATTCTTGAAGTTTCATTCTCTCACAGTTTATCATGGAAATGTCATATTAATTCCTCTCTTGCGAAATTTGCTTCCAAGAGATTAGGTATGATAAGCATACTTCATACATTCTTCACCTTGACACAGCAGTAGACTTTATAAGTGAGTCTTATTTGCCCCTGTGAGGAGTACGGCTGCAGGGTCTCTCTACACACAGCTCATCTCAAAGGGTAACTTTTTTATCTCATCAGCTCTCCTCCTCTTACTGACTCCTTTCAGCCTCTCTCTCATCGTCACACTGTTGCATCATTATCTCTTTTCTGTCGTTGCTTCACTAGTCACTGCTCTTCTAAACAGTCTGCTTGTCCACCACGATGGGCATTTAGCACCCGACTGGCAGCAAACTGTCTCTCCTTGTCTGTCCAACTCTCTAATGCAGGGGTTATCAGATACTTTCAGTTCTTCATGCATGCAACAGGTCAGCTCTGAAACTGGTCTATGTCTCTGTTTCTCCCTCTGTCTTCGACCTCCTGCCTTTTATATACAGTGTGTCCAGGCATCTCAAAGTGAATGGTTCTTGGAATTGGCTCTCTGTTATTTACTTTTCCATCGACGGAGGAATTTGACACGCTTCCACTCTTCTTTCTTGCAAAAAAAATCCAATAACGACCATTCACTGCACTCAGTTTCACCACCATAAATCTGTGTGATTCCCTAACAGCATGGTGTTGGCTTGTGAGTTGTTAACATGGAGTGGTCAGCTCATGTGGGCAACAAATCGGGCAATTCAGAATCACAAAATGTACGTCCAACACCCCCACTGTGTCTCAGAGTTCTCAGAACACTTCCGGAAGCATGTGATATCACATCACCTGGAGCTTAAAGGTTAACATACTTAGTAATGGTTCATAGTGCAAACCAGCTCAAAGTTCATATTGGTCTAACCTTTGTAGGGCAAATCGAGTCAGTTTGAAATATTCCGAGCCTCTCAGATGACGCCCAACTTCGTTTGTTGTCACAACAGATGGGACAACTGAGGATCGGATGAGCTGCATGCTTCGAGGTGAGGCAGACTGGTCACAGTGAGAAGGAGTGATGGTTACACTTGCTTCTTGTGTGGCAATGGCAGTGGTGCACATCTCGATCAGGACAAGCCTCTCCTCGTGACATCCACTCAGAGAAAGGCTTAACTACAGCTGATAGACTTTACTTATCTAGGCTTCGATCAGCACATCATCCAACCCTCATTATTTATTCACTTATATTCCGATTGCGTGGAATTTCTGTTAAGTGGCTTGCTTGTTGAAGAGGTCCACACAGCATAACACATGATAGATCACCGCACTGCACATGCCACATTAACACGCAGATTCATCAATAACTATATTTGGAACCTATGGCACAAGACGACCCACTGGAGAGAGTTGTTTGCATGCAGCTAAAGGATGTGCTCGGCCAGACAGACTGAAGTTAAGCAGCGGCAACAACAGCGACAAGAACCAAATGCCCACCATGCCGTTTCTGTTTCACTTAATTTTGTAGTCATAAACTGGATATGTAAGAACTGCCTGCTGTAGAGACATGCACTTTTACCTGATAATGTTTTTGGTTTTTGCTGAAAAGTATTGAATCGTCTGCTAAGCGTAACTTTCATTTTCATGATATTCATGTGTACTGTACTGTAGTTTTAGACTCGCCCTGCTCTGATCAGCTATAATGTCTGAAACTCCAGTCCTGACTATTTTTTATTTTCTGAGAAAAAATAATCAACAAATCAAGACTGTTTAGGATCCGACAGATTGATGTATTTGATCTACTATTTCAGTCTCAGTTTCTCAGGGCAGTCTCTAGGCAAGCACTGAAGACCGCGGGTGAAATTGTGTTAACCTTGTCCAACACCATTTTGTATCTCTCTCTCCTTGATGAGTTTTAAGGTACAAATGCTTCGTTGCAAAATTTTCCAGCATATTAACCCAAGTAAGTTTTCTTCCACAGCTTCTCCTCGACCTGTTGTATCCATTGTCTCTTTTTCGACTGTTGCTTTCTTATAATTAGTAATTCCATAGAGAAAAGTTTGGTATACTCATGTTTTGTCAAATTCTTGCTTAATGATTTGAATAAAGTCTGTTGTCAATTAACGACTGCGAAATCTGGCTTTTTCCCCTTGAATTGTTTGCATCTAGACACCAATTACTCTTAAACTGACTACAGTAAAGAGAAGACTTATTGGGCGGTAGTTTTGGGGGTATGTTATGTTTCCTGTTTAATTGGCAAGAAAAGCATCCACATTTTGTTTACATTTGTTTTTGGAATAATGAGCAATCCATTTCTTTCTGTTTTGTTTAAAGCAAATATACCTCGGTCACCAATATGATCATTGATTAGAGAAACAGCAGCCGTTACCTTACACCTGTTCGTACGTTTTCAGTCACTCTTTGGTGCTTTGGTAATCCTGAAATCATGTATGCCCAGCACTTCCTGGACCCGGATTAAATTATCAGCCAAGATAATACTAATATAAAGTTTAAGACAACATTCTGCCGATCACTTACCATATTCATTCTTTTATATGAACCTTCTGTAATATCTCACGAAGCAAATACTTGAGAACTTCCTATACCAAGCCTCTGCTTCAATTCCTTACTCTTAAGTTTTGTTAAGGTAAAATTGTCAGATATCTCAGTCTTTCTTTTACGTGAAGGTTTTTTTTTAGTCTGCCTGTTGCAGTGTCTTCTTGTCCTTAAGAGCAAACGCTTCTTTAACAGATCCTTCGTACTTATTGAAAGTGCACTTAATATTTTCTGTTTTTCAACCTTCTACACTGTTTCTAGAGCTGGTTTACTCAGTGCGTTTGTGATGTTTTCAATCTTATCTTCTTTGCCTACATGTGCTTCATCCATCCACTGTTAATGTTTACCCTCGACTGGCAAACTAAATCCATTAACTGTTGTCTCACAGCCGCTTGATTTGCCAGATTCCTTCAGATTAGCCTTTTCTTTTCTCTCTTAAAGTACATTAGCTCCTGGCCTCTCACCATTTAATGTTGCAAGATATACTCTGTTCAGTGCTATCAATTTCTTCACTGTACTGACGTTTGCCTTGCCAAAAACAATGAAACCTGAAGCACCATTTGGTTCCTTGTATATCCACTTTCCTCTTTCTCTTGAAAAAAAAAAAAAAGTTGTCCCACGCTTAGTCTATCATTTCAGGACACTCCACTTTGATTTTGCATAGTGGAGTGGCCTCAGCAGTCCTTCCTGCCATTTAAACCCTAATTCTGTACTCGTTTCTCACATCACGAACGTGGTATTAGTTTTTGCTCATGATATCCTCTGTATCATCATTACACTTTCCGATTTCTTCATCTTCCGAGACTGATGGAGCTACTGCTCGGATTATCTTATTGTCTCTGATTCATTTTTGCCTTAGGACTGCTGCCCTTCCATGTATACTAAAATATTCATCATTATTAACATTTAGGTACTTGTTGACCAAAGATCTTTTATTTTTTATTTTTATCTTTTTGCCTCTGAAGCAAAAAGATATTATCATTAAACAGTTTTATCAATACCTCCTGAAGCCACGTAACCTCATCAAGTCCAATTATTTCCAGCAGTCAGCTCAAGGCCTTCATGAAAAATATCCAAGATGGTTTCACTAGCAAAAATCTGGATAGACCATGTCCAAATGTTCAGTTTCAAAAAACGGCTAGATTATAACACCCAGTGATTCTTAGCATCCTTTGCTCTGAAGCAGGATAGTGGGTCCATAGCCAGCTGTTCCATCACTGCTAAATAGTAGGGTCCATTGTTTGACAGAACTTGTCATAGTCGTTTACGGTGAGATGGAAACTCGCAGGACCAACCCAGGTGCATACGGCCAAGGGATCGCTATTTGCCTGATCCCTGAAACAAAGCATAACTACGACCTAACTGAGTGGTATTTTGCTAGAGTTCACTGGGAAGCATAGGATCATGAAAGGCAGTGCTTCTTCCAGCCCCCTACCTCCCAACCCATTCTAAAGCTTGAGCCTCAACCAAATACTGCCAGAATTAGCCATCCATAATGGATTTCCCTCAAACCACCAGAATGAGCGTATGGGACCAGATAATTTAGCAACAGCCACCAAATCACAACTAGATTTCCAGGCAAAGCGATGAAATGGATCGCTGGAACCTGAACAGACTGGATTTTCACTTCTGGAACAAAACTCTAGCTTGAATATTTCAACTATTTTAACAAGATGTAGGGTTCCTTTCGCCTCAAAGTTTATCCTGTGACTAATATTTTCATCCATGGAGGTCAGACGTCCCAAAGTAGACAGTCAACACGAGCCACGTTGCTTGTTCGGTACACATGGAAATATTAAAAACTCTTGAGCGACAGTTGGGGTGATGCAGAGTTTACTAGCTTTGTTCGTGCATTACCATTCTGACTCTAGGCAACATTGGCAATAAACGCCCATAATAATTTCTCGTATTATTTCACAAATGAATGAATGATCAAAGATGTTACCAGTTTTCACTGATAATTAAAGCTGCGTACTGATAAAACACAACAACCATTATAGACTTTTATAGACTCTTGTTTATACCACAGTATTCACTACCGACTTTATAAACTAATTATTTTGTAACTTGCAAACGGAACACTACAGGAATAATTCCGTGGACTGTGGCAGCCTATCGCTTTCATCAGCAAGGGCAAATATGGATCAAATCATTACCGTTACTCAGCACCTGTAATCCCTCATGATTAAGTCAGTAACGGCTCAGCATTCCCTTTGGCTGCATGCACGAAGTATGCCAAATAATTTAACCGAACTCAACTTACAATCCATCTGTTGTTGTAGGAGTTTCACCAAGCCGTAGAAGTCCCCAGGAACGAACAGGTCGCCGCCTTTGGATAGACATCTGTCCCGAGCATCTTTAAAGTTCAACAACTCTTTCTCCAAAATGATGCAGCCCGCCTCATGCAGCAGTGTGATGGGTATGTCTGGGGCTATGGCATCTGTGAGAATAATATTTGTAAGGTTGAAGGAGAAATTATTTGTTATTTGATGAATGAACAGTTGCGCTAATTATATTGTTAAAAGATAATTATGGCAGATTACACTGATATTGCACATAAAACTAATTAACAAACACTGATATTATAAACCTATACCTACCTTAAAAAAATAAAAAAAATCTGACTCATACGGTACCAGGCTCCCTAAAACTGATGAGAATGAACCTTAAATCTCTTGCAGTCCGTCGGGGGTATGGTCAACAAGGAAAGTCCTGATGTCACACTAATATTTCGCTCCATTAACTTTCCCAGTCGACCTCACGAGTCAACAGCCACCGACACTGATGGAATAATTAGGCCCCACATCACTGTCATCGGCGTCGAGTGCTTCGGATTCACCAGACAATCATACATCATTTAAGGGAAAGCCATGAGAGGCAATAAGATGTCTGGATATGACCTTCCGATCCTACCCACACAGCCATAGCGAAGGGCATTCCTAGTGAAAGGTTTAGCCTGCGCCCTTCCAAAATGCTTTGTCTGAGAAAATAGAAAAAAAGAAAAGGAAGCATTTGTTGACCTTTCCATGTGACCTTGACCTTCGACCAACTGGTATAAAAAAAAAAAAACACCTTGACTCATACGCTGACCCTCAACCCTTCCACCTAGTTCGCCTTCAGAGCAGGAGTATGTTCGTAAATACTCATTATTGTTTACTTTTCATGTCTTGCCATCTAGCCGGTGACCTTAGGCATTTAGTGATAGTTGGGCTACACAACAACTACAACATCGACAACAACAACTACAACAACAACTTCAACAACATCTACAACAACTACAACAACAACAACAACTACAACTACAATATCTACAACAATAACAACAACTACAACAACAACAACAACAACTACAACAACTACAACAACAACTGCAACAACTACAACGACAACAACAACTACAACAACAACAACAACAAGTATACTATAACAACAACAACAACAATAACAACAACAATAAGAATGAGAATAAGAATATACATTTTTTCATTCCCGGCTCTCAACAACATCCAGTCCCTTTTTCAGATAACGTATCATTCCACTGGACGCAAATGATTGTTTTGTTCAGTAAAGGCTTAGCGTAACATAAACCCTTAATTGTGTCTGCAGCTAAAACTTTTGACTGACTGACTGACTGATTAAATGTACTAAACAGATCGGGGGGGAGGGGACTACCTTTGCCATATGCCGCCGGACTTCAAGGCAAAAGACGACAGCAGCGGATAAATTCAGACAAGAATAAAGAATGCAAGTAAAAATATAAACGTTAAAAACACACACGAAAATCACACAAAAAACACCAAAAAGAAGAACTGTACACCAAAGACCTGAACACCAAAACCCAAACACCTATAGTCGTAGCGCACAAGTCGAAAAGTGCCCTGTCAACAATGTGTCTGATTTCATGTGTAATACGTTACGCGTGTGACGCATGTATAATATGTTCTTGTATAATAATATTCGTGTATAATAAATTCGAGTATAATAATATGATTCGTGTATATAATACGAAATCGGACGCACTGTTGACTGGTAGGTTGCCAGGGTACATTAATGACCAATAATGACACCTTCAGACTCGAGCGCCGCGACGATAGTACTAAATTATATGAAACAGTCCAGCTCCCCCTTCCCAAACGACAGGCTACCTCCCCATGCACTGACGACAGGCTACCTCCCCAAGCACTGACGACAGGCTACCTCCCCAAGCACTGACGACAGATGGTATGAGCCATCACACGCCTGGTGCTGAGAGAGGTACTGGCAACGTAGATCCAGAAGACTGGGGTGCTCCAACAGCAAGTGCTGGACAGTCAGGGGAACCAAGCAATTCTCACAGAATGGAAGGGAAGTGCCCTCCATTAAAAATCCATGAGAGAACAATTTGCACTCGGCTTAAACCTGTCTCCCACCAGCGAGACAAGCCTAGATAGGTGAAGGAGCCCGCCTCACCATAAACAGCACTGCATCCCAGCGATCTTATCAGCAATGATGAATCAGTCCAGCAATAAAAGCGTAAATATCGTATGCAGGCAACCAATGTGGAGGAGGATGTGCTCCCACATAGGCAGGAGGGCGAGTCGATGCTGCCATAGCCAACAGATCAACTCGCTCAATCCCGGACACCACCACATGGAGAGGAACCCCACAAAACCCCCCACGATGGCCACGACGCAGGAGGAAAAGCCACTCTAAATTTGATATTACCAGTGGATGAGATAAATCTAAAGACTCCAGTGCAGATAGAGCGCTGTGGGGGCCACTAAAAATTACAAAAAGTGAAGGGAAGAGAAAATGATTTGGTGAGCAAGTAAAATTGCGATCAGTTCCACTGTAAATACTGAAGCATACCAGGAAGACTACCACCCCGACTGAAGGAAGGGAAGACGACACCAAAGCCTACTCCAGCATCAGCCTTCGATCCATCAATACAGACAGGGACAGAGCCCTCACGAGTAGAGGCATCTTCTGAAGAGAAATGGAGGGACAGCTGAGAGGGAAGTGAGCTCTTTTTAACGAACAAACCCCAAAACATTCTACACATGTGTCTGGCTGATCTGCAGTCCCCAATTGGATGATGATTACCTCACTGGGTGGGGTACAAATGGCCGTCGACCTGCCCTATCTCACCTGCTGTAAGTTAATAAAAGTGAATGGCTGCTTTATGTCCTCTTTCACCTCTACGTTCTGAGAAGTTTACCAAGGCGAAATATACTCATCTAGTTACAGGGATATTAAATAGATAAAATAATAAATGCCCCCTAACTCAAGCTAGGAAAAATATAACAATACTAAAAGGATTGACCTACCGTCATTTGGCAGCCAATATCCTCCCCTGCAGGTGTCGATGCTACAGATGGTACTGATTTGTACATCACCATTTTTGCATTCTGTGGTATAATAATTAGCGATCAGTACAAGTGACTATGTAAAATTTAATATGAAGGCAGTGAATAGGAACACAAATATAGCTGAAGTGATGACGTAATGTTACCGTGACAACGATCTGCTGGGTCTAAACAAGCATTCGAGACTTTAACTTTTAGAATATCGCCCCCTGTTTTCTATTCGTGTATGAGGAAGCCAATAAGTAAATAAAAACAAAAACCACTATAAAAGTTTGTATGTATTTCTTGCTGTAGTGATGTTAAACCGAGTAAAGTTAATGCCAACATCAGCGTGGTCTACAAAACTGAGATGACTCGAATTTGTCAGGTTTGAGTGGAAACATTTTCAAAATGCCTTTTCCATATTTTTGTGATAATATTTAATTTTTCATTGTAGGCAGAATTGAAGTTTCCTTGTGTAGCCATCTCTTGGTTGTTATCATATGCAAAACTTGTCAATCAATATTCTTTTCATATGACGAATATAGTACAAGATAAGTCTGAAAGAAAAGTCAAAAGTAAGCTATAAATATCACTCTAGAAAAACTGTAGTACTAGTCATCCCCTCAACTTCTTGATGTAACATTTTGTCAGTACAGTATGTTCACTGAGCCAGACTCAAAGTACAAGTATACACTATGCTCAGTAGTCAGTTTTAGGTTCATTTACTATCACTGCAGGTTATACTGGGTTCACTGGGTTTTGTTCACAGGCCACAGTAAAGTTAGGTCGAATTATATGATATGATGTGGTCTAGTGGCAGTCTCTGTTTGTAAGACTAAATCTGATCTGATTAGGTTAAGTCCAGTGGTTGTCTGGGTTAGTCCTGTTACTCTTGGGTTTGGTTAGGCCGGGGTTATTGGTAGGCTGCAATAAATGAATGATTACTTCAGTCAAGGTTATCATTAGCGTTGTATTATACTTTGAGATATAAAACTTTTGCATACACATTAGCCAGTTGTGTAGAGCACCTAAGACATGCTTGTATATATCTCTAAGTTAAGGCGCAGCAAACTTATATATCTTAGTTATTTGTGGTGCAGTTCTCAAGGAATATAATTGTACCTGAAGGATAGGTGACTCCAAGCTGGCACATGGAATGGGAAATGAAAGAGCAGCCACCATCGCTTAAACCAGGACGTCCAGGCTCGACAAAGCCGCAGAAGTCCACACCATCATTGGGTTCATTCAAGTTCCATTCTTTTGTAGCCACGGGACGTCCAGATAACCACGTCCTTCCCTTTACTCCAACCCATAACCAAGCTGGAAATGCAGTATGGAAACATGGTAAATGGTTTATGGTTGGAAGGATCACAGACATTAAGTACGTTCTGTGACATATAGGCTTTCCAAGTGGGTTGTGACACCGTTATCACCTTTTGCGGGGACCATTTCTGACTCCTTTGTACAAAACAATATGGATCTGGCTGGGAAACTAAAATCCCTTACTGCTATGTATTATTACATATTAGTTAATTTTGATATTAAATCGCTATTCGACGATGTTCCTGTTAAAAATGTATCGTCTTTCCTGCCAAATGTTCTGGCATTCAACACTGCTGATATTCCATGTCATGTCGTATCGTTCCGTATCGTTTATAGTGGTGCCAACATGTTTGTATGCATCAGCGTTGGTTACGTCGTGGCGGCTCTCCGCGCTGCTCGATATCTGGCAGCCTCCTTATTCACCCTCTTATCCTTGAAGCCACTCTCTATACCCTCGTCCCAGGTCTTTTCCGGTCTTCCTCTCTCAGTCCTACCCACGACACTCACACTTCTCACTTTCTGCACCCAATTATCATCTTCCATCCTCTCCACATGCCCAGACCATCTCAATCTACCCCTCCTAATCACAACACCAGTGCACTCGTATCCCATCCTTCCTCGCAACCCTTCAGTCGTAAACCTAGCCTTGTGAAAACATTAATAAGGTTGTGTACAGAAAATTCATCCTTTGTATCTGTGGGTAAACATTTCACATAAATTACCCTGTGCTTGCAAATATTTACATGGTTTGCTGTGGGAGTAATTTTATCATGTCTATAAAGGAGGAAAACATAGATTGGCTCCGATACGTTGATGACATCCTTAAAATTTGGCCTCACAACCTTCCTATTGACGAATTACTACTTAGACTAAATTCATTAGCCCCATCCATAAAGTTTGCTCATTAAATGGAAATGGATTACATATTACCCTTCTTGGATGTTGAGATATCAGGGATGAATGTGTTCTGAAGATTAAGGTATACAGAATACCTACAAATATATTTTACTTGCATTATTATTCAAGCCATCAAATCAATGTAAAAAGATTTGCCTTCTTATGTATACATTTGAGAAAATATTGAATTTCAGACCCACAATTTTTAGATGATGAATTAAAGATCATTCTTCATTAGGATGAAACTAGAATATCCATTACGTTTACTAACCCAGTGCCATAATACAGCATGGAAACGTTTCTGTTGAGCTAAGGTAAACCAGAACACCGTAACGGCCCAAAGTACCTTTGCTATCCCATTCCATTAAAATTTTCTTGGTGTTTCTTACATGCTGACAAAAAATTAATGTACAGTACAGGTACTGTAGCTTTCAAGTATGAAAACGCCATCTCGATAGCCTTGATCGAGAACAGCCCATCGAGCAATAATATCAGTAGTATATAAAATTTCATGGAAAAAAAACTAATAATATTTATTCAGGACAGTCTGGTAAAGACTTGGAAGGCAGAATCCCACAGCATAAGTTTTGTGTAAGGACGGCCCAACAAATTAGTGGTTTGTTCCAACACAAACATCTAATTATCACCACAGCGACTGGGCAGGTTCTATGATACCAGCAAGTACCAAGGTCAAAAAGATTCGATGAAAGACATGTACCTGAATCATGCTTAATTTCTGGCTCATATGAGAATAACGTACACATGGCCTCTTGTTATTTTCAGTGTGATAAATGGTTAATAGTATTAGATAAAAGCAGTACCCCCCAGACTAACATTTCTTGTATAAGCTTGCTATGATTTAGGATATTAGTTCAATCGAGGTGAGGTGAGGTCATGGTACGTCAGGTCAGGTCAGTCCCTTTATGTTCTGTGTGCCCCATCCTGCTGCAGGTGTGTATGTAAGACCTACACCCTCATGTACACTCAAATGTCTTGTTTGTTTTTCCCCCTTGGGGCTTACTGGCCATCAGGGGGATATTAGGCCAGCCAAGTTATGATGGTAAGAGTAATTAGGGCAGCCTCATGTCACACTACCGGCCCAGCTCTTATCACAGTCGTGGCGGGAGCATATGATAGAATGCTCTCAGATCAGCTAGACGTGCCTCCTCCCCACGAATGATCAGGATGGGTCTGATCTCCTCACCCATGTCGGCAGCCCGGAGCATATCGTACAGGGTGGTGTAGGTCGTGGCTCCGAGCTGGTACGACCGGGCGTGGGCATCGAGGGCCAGGAGGTGTCGGTAGGAGGCTACATCCTTGAGGTCGATGATTGGAGGGCGAGATGGAGGGCCCTTCACTGCCAGAGGAGGGGAGGACTCACGAATCTCCTCCCCGGCCGAGGAACTGGTCGACGCTTCGGCCATGGAGGCATTATCTGAAGAATCCTGCCCCTCCTCCGTCATCGATGGTTGCTCGTGAACTTGCACCGTGGTCTTAGACGTTTCCGGATCGTCAACAGAAGAGGGAATGGCAGTTTTCCTGTTGAGAGGGGCCTCGAGTCGCAGCCTCTTCTTCAGGGTCTGACGAGGGGCAGCAGATCGTCGCTGCCGGGCCCTCAAATGTCTGGTGCCACTGTGTGGGAGGGGAGAGGTTAAGGAAGGAGGAAGGCTGGGGGAGCTGATAGTTCCTACCCCTTCCTCTTCCATCCCCATCCTTCTCACACATTTACCAGGTAGATCAGTGTTGGCTACTGCTTCGCTGCCACTTGTCTCACATTCACTATTTCCGAGTGGTGAGCGAGTGTATAACGTGGAACTTCCTCTGGTGTACGAGTATGTACAGTCACTCATAAAAGTTCGTGGGGGTCCGTGTGTGTGTGGGCCTGTGTAATCCCCACCCATTTCTATACGGCGAGTCTGTATAACGACGTGACGACGCAAACACCCATATACACACGGCAGAACTGGGACTTGATGTAATGAAGTAAGAAAGGATTATGTTTGCCAATCATACGTTATCGGTAGTCATAATCAGTTCAATGTTGTATGATAAGATATGAAGGTTAGAGCCCTTTCGATGTGAAAGTTTTCATTAAGCAAGTGAGCAGTGCCGACGGTAGTGCAGGTCGAGATCCAGTTGAATCGTTTCGAAAATTTGCTTCGTATCCACATGAATAATGCTGTAAACCACTAAGAGCGGAGAGAGAGGAGCCAGCAGCCGACCATGCCAGACGTCAGTGCTGATAACGCCTGCGACCCGTTGAGGGGGGCTACAAGTCAGCCACAGGTTCCTGCAGCCCAGAAGATCAAGGGGAGGGTGATTTGGTTTAACGTGAGTGCGGGGTACGGGTTCATCAAACGCCAGGATACTGGTGTTGATGTTTTCGTGCACCGCTCGGCGATCGTTAAGCCGAATCCACGCCACCTCCAACGCTCCCTAGGTGAAGGAGAGCGGGTGGAATTTAGTTTGTTTGGGACCCCAAAGGGTCCTGAGGCCCGGGATGTTACTGGACCGGGAGGTGTGGCTGTGCAGGGCTCTGCTTATGCACGGCGACGTCTCACGGCCCAGGGACATCAGGCTAGGGATCCTGGGAATCCCAAACAACTAAATCTACTCGTGGAGATGTGTGTCGCGACGGCGAAGGCGAAGGCTTTTTGTGGGGGTGATAAGGGGGCTTTGCGCGTTCTCCTCCCTAGGATCTTTGAGGAGAACGGGCAGCCTTCCCTTGTCATTCCCGAGTGCTTCGCCCGCGACATACACTCGATTCCCCGCCGACGGGAGCGTAGGGCCCGGCAGCGACGATCTGCTGCCCCTCGTCAGACCCCGAGGAAGAGGCTGCGACTTGAGGCTCCCCTCAACAGGGAAACTGCCACTCCTGTTGATGACCCGGCAATCTCAAGGACTACGATTGAGACCACGGCAGAAATTCACGAACAGCCAGCGATGACGGAGGAGGGGCAGGAATCTTCAGATACTGCCTCCATGGCCGAGGAAGCGTCGACCGGCTCCTCGGCCGAGGAGGAGATTTGTGAGTCCTCCCCTCCTCCAGCAGCGGAGGGCCCTCCATCTCGCCCTCCAATCATCGACCTTAAGGATCGGCTAGATGTAGCCTCCTACCGCCGCTTCCTGACCCTCGATGCCCACACCCGGTCGTACCAGCTCGGAGCCACGACCTACACCACCCTCTACGACCTGCTCCGGGCTGCCGACATGGGTGAGGCGATCAGACCCATCCTGATCATTCGTGGGGAGGAGGCACGTCTAGCCGATCTTAGAGCCTTCTACCACATGCTCCCGCCACGACTGCAGTAAAAGCTCGGCCAATAGTGGCGTGAGGCTGCCCTGAACACCTTTTCACATATATTTGGCAGGCCTAATGTCCCCCAAGAGGACGATGGCCATTAAGCCCCAAGGGAAAAAAAAAAAAAAACTAAGAGCTGAACGCACACAGTATCGAACATAAATGTTGTTTAGCATATCTTCGACACATATGCTTCCATATAACCAATGAAGAACACCTGAATAATAGGTAATAAAACATTCTAAGCAGACCAGTACTCGAAACAATGAACAGTGAAGCAGTCTGAGTTGACCAAAGTCGTAATGGAACAGCCCCGGGTCAGAAGGAGGGGGTCACGTGTTAAGTTCCCGCTCTGCTATGGTATTTGAGGGTAAAGCCATTTATTAATATAGAAATAAAATGGTATATACGCTAAACATACGAAAGCCTCACTGTGCAGTTGTCGACCAATTACTCTCTATATAAATACCATACGTCAGATCACAATATATTGTCCTGCTTCTCGACCTGCACTACCGTCGTCACTGCTCACTTGCTTAATGAAAACTTAGGCATCGAAAGGGCTCTAACCTTCATATCTTATCATACAACATTGAACTGATTATAACTACCGATAACATATGATTGACAAACATAATCTTTTCTTACTCTGTTACATCAAGTCCCAGTTCTGCCGTGTGTATGGGTGTTTGCGTCGTCACGTCGTTATACAGACTCGCCGTATAGAAAGGGGTGAGGACTGCACAGACCCACAGACACACGGAACCCCACGAACTTTTATGAGTGACTGTACGTCACTGTCTGAATACATAACACGCGAAAGTACTTACTGTCTCTACCTTCATTTCTCCTGTAGTACATACATATACATGTAGTGTAATAATATCAGTTACAGTTTGCACAGTTTTGTTAACTAAATTGCAAAATGGAATTTTTTAATGCAAGTGAACAAAATATAATTTATATCCAGACATATAGATATGTGTACAGTATCATACACATGATTCACATCGGCTGTCCAGGGAATCCTGGAAAGAAATTCAGCAGTTGTCATCTGGCTTTCTCCTTGTTCCAGTGACAATAGCCTACTCAGAAAAATGTAATATGCGATTACAGTACTTTAATGCAAAATAATTACTGCATATGGTAAGAATGTGGACTCAATTCATGAGAGAAGAAACGCTCCGAACAGGATATTCGTAATTAATGGATCTTGATTTCACTTCACAGTGCCGTGAGTTGTTCACATGTACCGTAAGATGCTACGTGCACATAACAGGGGTTGTTTATGTTAGTGTTTATTTGTTGAGAGTAACTTTTCATTTATAAAAAGATATTTGTACAACTTTTTTTTCTCCAGGTACCTAAAGTGGTTTTTTTTTCTCTGTGGTTCTGTACAATTCAACTTAACCTGTAATAATAGGAAAATATGAATTTTCAAGAGTAAAAATTACTACAAAATGAGGTTATATAACCGGCGGTAATTAGAGAACGCAAAAGATAATTGCTTAATGAAAAACTTTGTCAAAAATGGACCTAACACTAGTAGCATTTAAACAGCATTCACCTGTGATAGCGCCTCTGTTTACCCATCTTTAGCGCACCTCTGTCTTAGACACTTCTATGTAGAGATCAGATAATTCTTCCCCCTCTCCCCCCTCTGTGCACTCTTGTATCAAACACAAATCTTCTAGTTCGATCATCCAACACACACACAAATTATTTATATTCATCACATTCAGTACTCATTCTGCTTATCCCTTCTCATATACACTTGTGGATCAGTCTGTGCTTGAAGAAGGTATTAGATACTGGCAAGCCCTTCCCTGCACAAATATCCATCAGGGCACTACAATTTTCATCCACTGTAGTGGATAGGCTATTCCCCACTGACTAGCCCACCCTACCTGTTCTTGCATTCCCTTCTTTTCCACTCATATATCTGATCAGAAACACACTCACTTCTCTCAAAGTTCTCCATTCATATTTCAGCATTTGCCCAAGCTCTTCTCTCACTCTAGCCGGTAGGTCTTCTGTTAGATCATATGCAAAAATAATCGCCCACGCTTGTGCTCCTACGTTCATTCTAAGGACCCGTCCACACGAGCCTGAAACAGGTTTGAAGCATGTTCGAAGTATTGTTTCGGACATGGTTGAATACATGTTCAAAGTATCTCGTTTGGACGTTCAAACCCTTAAACATGTTTCGAGACATGCTATCATCACTGGTGTGGACGTTTCCTGCCGGGAAGCAGTTCGGAAATATGCTGCCGAGAACTGGTTTGGGGATAATCAGTTCGGCAAGTTTACGAGCATGTTTGTGGCATATTATAAGCATGTATCTAACATGTTCCTGACATGTTTCCTAGCACTGTTTCGGGCAATGTTTTAGGCACCCTGTGGACGGGGCTTAACGCATGGTCTTAAATCCAATGTTCCAAACTCCATTACGCTCTCTTTCCATCCCTTGCGTACATCAGTGCTTACACTCTCGTTTACTCTCTCAGTCTTTTCTGCTCCGGCGCATGTACCAAATCCATCCTCTTACTGTCTCATACACACACACCTACCTCTCCATTTTGGTCACAGGCAGCCTGAGTGTATCTGTTCTCAAGCTGGAACAAATCTAGAGTGCTGCAAAATCCGGGTTTTCTGTTGTCATTTTTACTTATTATTTTTAATTTCTTCTCCCATAATCATCATCATCATCACCATCATGTCTGAGTAACTTAAACGCAGGATAAAGGCGTACATTTTTCTCCGTTCGTTTGCTTTTAATCGGACTAAATGGTTGCAAATCTGTTCCATTCGTCCTCAGTCTTGGAAATCAGCTCTGTATCTAGTTCTCTTTATTGTCCTCTCACTTCATCTCTGTTTCGCCTAGACTCCAGCTCCACTTTGAATGGTTCTGATTCTACCCCTCGGTCTCCCCAATCCTATGACTCCCACCTGCCTGACATGAAAATTTCTTCCAAAGATGTGTACTTTCTGCCATAACTGACCTCAGTAATAATTAGTAAAGTGCGCTTTGTGAGCGCGTGACGAACGAGCGAGCGTCATGTTGGTCACCTCAAAAAATTCACTCCGTTTAGTGCATCTATACTATTTGCCGGCATGTACTTTGTCAGAAAAGGTTACATCTGTTTCAGTATCATTTTCCGCTTGCTTCCTTCCAAGTCCATTTTCTACTTTCTCTTTGGAGAGAATAGTTGCCACCCTAAGGCTGTTTCAGCAAAAACTAGTACCACCTCGCCTCTGACATTCTCAATATTCATTCAATCATTACTACAGTTTTTCCTGCCATTTTCACTCCTAATTTTGCTTTAAGTTCTCTCGTCATGTGCATATGCTGGGGTTGGTCATTGATCGTGACTTCCTCTGCATCATCATAAAACTTTTCTGTTTCTTCGTTTCCGGAGCCTGATGTTTAAGCATTAACGTGGATTATCTTAATGCTGTCTTTTACTCAGTTTATTCTGAGGTCTGCTACTCATTAATTTTGAATAATTGCTTAATATTTCCGCTAAGACCATTGACTAGGGCCTTCACGTAGTGGCACCGTGTACCGTGGGTGGCACGAAACTGCTGTGACTTCTGTCCAGGAGCCAAACCTCATATTTACCAACACTTTGCCATGGGGAAGGACCCTGGTCTTTCCCTGGCCAGGCACTGTCTGACACAAGCACGAGACCGCTCCCGACATGGTGTATGGAGTGTACTCTCCCTGTAGGACGGCACCACAGAGGCAGCTGCTTACCTGTTGTCGACGGGTCTGCTCAGCCAAATGGACCGGGGTTCTGCAACAACAACCACCGCCACTTAGATTCTTACAGACCGAAATTTGGAGGTCTGACCACCATGGCTAATTGCTCCATCACTGCTGGGGAGACGGACCAAGTTTTGATGGAACTTGTCACAGTGGTGGAGGGAAGTTATGGGTTGGTAGCTCACACGGCCAGTTCAGGTGGTTACTACCAGAGGACCACTCTTTGTGTGATCCGTGAAGGTAAACTTACTTGGCAAGGACGTAGGTGACTGCTGTACAGTATACTGGGATGCGAAAGATTCACAGCAAGGGAGTGTTCTTAACCCCCCACAGCCCTTTACAGTAGCGGATTCTCGTCAAAATACCGCGGGAATCAGCGTGCCATAACGAAATACTACCAACCACCAGAATTAGCTGACGTACCCAGAACATAAGATGAAGAAATCAGATGTGGACTAGATTTTGAAGAAAAGTAATGAAGTGGATTCCCAGAACTTGGCAGATCCTCTTTTGTACTGAAGCTCTCACGTTTTCTTTTCAGCCATTACCCAGCATACGGGATCCTAAAACTTCTCTTATGTGTACAGGCGACGTCCTAAAATGAGCAGCCAGCTAAATTAATGTTGCTTGTTGACGTGTACATGGATGTATAAAATAACTCACGAGCAGCTGTTGACGTGACGCAGAAAGCTTACTAACTAGTCTGATAAAATACCACTGTCATCTGATGCAGTTTTGGTAATCAGTTCCAACTAAATATTCCTAAGTTTAGTTCGTTGTAATAAAATGATGCTCAGAAATATCACTATTGTTCGGTGATAACTGAAGCTGTATATTGTTCCTATGTGTCAAGAACTCAGGACACCATTTTGGATTTAGCTATTGTTTATATCACAGTATTTACCAGTGAGTTCATGTGTTTATTTATTTCGTACCAATGCAATATTTCGCTTTTCTGCGTAGCTCTTTTCACGTTTTGTTTATAGTCAGACCTTTTTTTTAGCACAGACAGTTTTTAGGACATACTGAAGGTGATGATAGCTGAAGCAGTTTTTACCCACAGTCACACTTCTTGAGCCAACATGGTGGTGGCTGTGGTATTATTTTTCCTACACCCACACTTTCAGAGGCAAACTGGATATGCTGCTAACTGTGGTACAACTTTACCCATAGCTGTTCCGAGTAGTTACTGTGGTACAACTCTGACCCCGTCGCAGTTCATAATGATAGCTGTGTAATTTTCAAGCACACTGACACTTTAATATTATTAGCCCATGTTACTTTTAGCATTTTCGAGTAACACTCAAACCAACCCCTAAATTTGGGGCTGAGGGCTTTCCCAGTGAGAGAGGGCGCTGAGGGAAATTAGATGAATGAGTCGGGGACGAATAATTCTGAGCACAGCAGCTATGTATCATGCCTCTGAATAAAGCATGACTGAAACAATACGAGTACGTGAAGGCAATCATCGACTCGACCAATATTTTCACAATGGGGCTCTTTTATAACCTGGTCGAACGCCTTGCTTGTTTTTCTATTTATTCACTTCTGTTAAATGCAACCAGGAAATTACAGGAATAACAATATGGACTGTTATAGCATACCTGTTACTCAGCAACTGTGCTCCCTCACGGTTCAGTTCGTCACATCTCAGCTTTTCTGTTGGATGCATGGCTGATCGCTGCCAGATTAAAGTTAATATGGTACATTCAACTTACGCGCAGGTGCTAGAGTCTGCAGGTACCGGCTCATGCCTTGGTAGTCCCCAGCAGCGTACAGGTCTCCTCCTAAGCGTTGGCAGTTCTCTCTAGCATCGGAAAAGTCCATGTACTTTGTATCCACGTGGATGCAGTTCTTCTCAAATAGCTTTGAGAATTCTATGTCTGGGGGCGAATAACCTGTGGAAAAATAATTGAATGAGGCTGATTATGTCGGAAAATATATATATTATAATGTTTGATAACATTGATATAGTGCAGTGGTGGAGTGAGAGACTGACGAGGAGAGTGTATGTGAGTGAGGTGGAGGGGGGAAAGGGAGGGGGAGGCCAAGGATGAGATGGAGGGATGGAGTGGAGAGGTATATGAGAGGGGGGTGTGAGCTGGAAGCAGGGCAATGAAATCGTGGGGGACAGGGTGACATGCAGGCGATTTGTTTGTGGCCACCCCTTACGAGATTAAGGCGTCTGGCAATAGATATATAGTTTTCACACTTAGGGCCACATCCCAAATATGGGTCGTGAGAAGAACACCGATGAGTCGCGGAGACATAGGATAAGCCCAGTGATTCTCCAGTGCATTAAAATTAAATCCTTCACTGAAATTATAAGATCATATTTATCATTACCACATCCTTAGAATATTCACAGTAACCTTGATAAGCCGCATACAGGTTACTCACTAAATATTGTGCAAAAATAATTACAGGTGTCATTTCTAAGTAAAATATAAACATTTCTCACATAATGTCTCCTGAGCTTTTCTCTCCCCCTCCCCATCCCCTCCCCCCTCCTCATCATCCGTGGAGTGCACATGCCCAGGCTGACAGACTGAAAACGCAAAACCAGTTCAAGCTAAATTCACATATCTGATGCTTGCGAATATTTAATGTCATTTTATCAGTATCTCTGTATGGAAATGAATGTCTTTTAACAATATTTTGGTGTTCCAATGACTAAACGCGGCGCCTGCCTGTATTATCGCAGCGTAGTAAAAAACATCAATCTACTGTGAGAGTTAATAAGCTGCTTTTTGTGTGTGTGTGTGAGTGAGTGAGGGAGGGAGGGAGGGATAGAGATCTGGGGACACAAGCCTCTGCCAGCACTATTTCGTGGGTCGTGGGCGAAAAAGTTTGAGAACCACGAAAATCCCACATGCAAATAACAGCGTATTAGATGGTACAGAGACAATAAAGGTGAACTAACAGACAACACTGGTAGATCAGAAACCCATACCTACACATCGTGACCAAGTAGGTTTTTCTTGTCTTTTGGCATTCGGTCCCAAGCCCCCTGAAACTGATGGGAATAAACTAAGAAATTCTCGCAACCCCGTGGGATATGGCGCTCCCGGAACTCCCGAAGCTGGTTGTCGCCACCGGGTCGGGTATTGTGTTTCTCATCATCCTCATTTTGGTTCTTAAAGCTATTGTATTTGTAAACGTCTCCGTAATGCAGCGGGATCACAACATGTCTGATGAAGCCATTTCCATTACGAAAAAGAAAAGGAAATTTTAAAAAACGCCATGAAGGCTTCACCCCCTACTATGTTTCTCAAATTGCCGCAGTCTTGCATAAACTGAGAGCTTTGTTTCAATATACGGTGTATTTATTGATCTAAGGATCCACGTTACATTTACTGTTATACTGTAAATAACATACCGATATTACTGGCGATAATTCATGAAGTTTCCCTATAAACGTAAGTCTGGTTCTCTTCCGTCATCTACCCAGCCTGGATATTGCAAATTTCTACCTCACATCGACCACAGCCAAGGCCTTACTGTATCGAGAGATGTCTTGTATTCGTCACAGCGATTGGCGATACCATCTGTCGTGAGGTGCTGCTTTATCATGGCCGTCCCACCAGGATTTCATAACAAACCCCAGACTTCTCCCAAACCCCTCATCCACTCTTTTCTTACTGTCTGACTAGCTTCGTACAGGATAAGAATTTGCAGAAGATACAAATTCCGTGATTAACCACCTGGATTACCAGCTGAACAAACCGGCAGAGGATAGATGGACCCTGTGATATATAGCACACAGTATTTTTCACTCCGACCCGCAGCAAGCACTTCTAACCCTTTTCATCACGTCTTAAAACATTTCATATTACTGGCGGTGATAATCAGTAGTGCATTGAGTAACCTGGGAGTTTATCGTCACTGGTAAAAAAGGACTGCAAAATTAAGTAAACCTCCTTAAAATGGTGCAATTGGGGCTTAAGCACGTCTGAGTTGCCTGTACATCAGTTACCTGTGACCAACCCAGCCTTATGGGGAATCAGACTTTTATTTATTTATTTTATTTTTATTTTTTTATTTTATTTTTATTTTTTTTTTTCTCTTACAAAATTTGTTGAAACACCCAGCACCACTTGCGGGGCTTAATTTAAGTAAACATTAAAAAAAATATATACAGATATATGTAAATGCGATCAGCCGGTCTAATCAATTAATTGCACGCCCAAACGCTCACCATATACTGGAAGGCCTAGTAGAATGGTGGGCCTTCACTGTGGCACACCGCTATCCTTCACCCTCGTGGCACCTGTTGAAGCAAATACGCGCGAGGATGGCGTCTCCTTTATGCTATGTACGTAGCTAGCAGCCTGCATTCACCTCTATTCATTCCTGCCCACGCACCTCACTCTCGTTTTTATTAAATAATAAAATACTTTAAGTGATTGTAGCTTCTTCTGTGGCAAATATTTTCCTGTACTCCATTTGTATCAGTTCTTTAGTGTGCGTTTTTTCCCATAAGGTATGGCGAACCTTCACTGTCTTTGAGGTTAAAGATGCACTTCATGGACACTAAGACATCTTGAAGTGATGAGAGAAATTGGTAGTGTTTCACGCATGGCTTCGTTGTACAAGTGTAAACGAACAGTCACGAACGCATTATACAGTTGTGTTGTGGGATACGCTAAGGTGAGCAACAATGGGATATTCAAACCATTTGAAACTTTGACGGTCAACTGATTAACCTAGCAAAATGCGAAAGTCTTGATGCTGTCGCAATAAATTTTACGCATTTCTGGGACTTCCACCGCAAAATATGGATAGTTAACTGTGCAGTATGATAAAAACGGTATATATATAAATATTTTTTTTACTTCGATATACAAGGGGCACAGCAAAACGCGCTAGTACAGGGGAAGTGTATGCCACAAAACAAGCCAAAACTGTATCTGACTTAAGGAGACTCCAGCTTAAAGAAGTTCCACATATTGTTTACAAGAGAACTTCTTATTAAGGTTTTCGGCTGCCGTATAATGCATGATTTGATAGACACTAGCAATGTCAGACAGACTCCGACCAAGTATTATTTCTGGCTGTAGCTGTGAGGTGGAAAGTAACATTCATCGTCGTCACAGAATCCATCCACCCACCCATCGCAGCTGCATGTTTCTACAGTCACGTTCAAGTTCACTGTAGCTCATGGCACAAAATCACTCATGTTCCATCCTCCACCCTACCCAAGCAGTGAGTCGCATCCACCACGCTCCTCACAATGATACAGGCAGTGGGAGGTGCCCCTATGCTTCCCTAGGTTCCACCACCTGGATGACTCGGCAAGCTTACAGAGAGAGAGAGAGATTCTTAATATAGTTACATCACTGGCTGTAGCCTGAACGTCATTGGTCTGGGCTCATCTCCCCTCCAAAAAGTAGCCTAAAGGAAATAGTGAATGATTTTTTTTCGCAAGAATAAGAGAAGTGACTCATAATCTAAATAAAACAGCCTCATTGTAGGAATAACATTTTTTTAATCACATGAATAAAGATGAAATGAAAAATCACACTGAGAAAAACGGGTTAATTTACCTTTATACACGACGAAAGCTCCTTCTTTACAAACGCTGATGGAACAGTTGTCATTCAGCCGTACCTCGCCATCACTGCACTCTGTACGAATTAAATACATCAGAATTACTAGTGGCTACGGATAAAAGAGGAAGGCAATGAAACGTGGAAGTTGATAAATACTCAGAAATATATGTGACTATTAATCCATTTATTTTCATTCCTTTATTCTGTATTTTATCGAGAGAAATTGATGTGAAATACTGAAGTAAACCTGTAGAGTATTATTTAGCTCTACAAACACGAGGAAAAGACAAGTGACACAACCATGTTACTCTATGTGCTGATAACTGTTGGATCTTTTGTCCTGGCAGCTGCAAATTTATATAAGCTGGCCATAGAACATAGATTCATATCTCGTTTGACTCTAATGATAACATATAATTAGTGTACCATATCGCTCAGTTCATAACTCATGTAATTACTGTCAGCCTTAGTGATTCAAGAGCAGTTCACAGGCATATATGTACTTTAACTAACAAAACAGCTTCGTTTTTGTCACTGGCTGCTTATCACTCAATGAATGGATTCGTTTTCTGATTTCGGCGTGTCCAGCTGTGACTGAATGAGGTAGATGGGTATTAACAACTTCTAAGCCAGACACGACCCGGACGCCAAACTAAGCCATAAAGAAACCATAGTGTTATGTCTGAATATCCGGGACTGTGTGTGTGTGTGTGTGTGTGTGTGTGTGTGTGTGTGTGTGTGTGT
>JAGKTI010007681.1:0-17240 GCA_018397915.1 Birgus latro | reverse complement strand
TATATATATATATATATATATATATATTACACACACACACACACACACGTCCGCCTCTGGGCAAAGGCTTCAGGGCCTATTCCCAAGTCCTTTGGGCCCAGTAGTCCTCGTACAACTCCACATGTCACCACTTCGGCGCTAACACCCACCATCCATATTGAATACATGCTAGGGCTGTCTCACACAGGACTTGTGTACTGGTATTAATCTAACTTAATTTAATCTTACTTTTAAATAAAACTAAATCCAATAATCACTTCATGTATGTGAATATGTATTAAACCTCTCCGTTTTTTCGTTGGGATACACGTCATGCTACCACGCAAGCGCAGTCAGGTCACTGAAGAATTTCTCAGTATTTACAGGTGTTTACAATACAGTTATCCACAAGGGTTAAACGCCGTAGCATTTAATTTACGACTAAGAATTATTGACTAAAATGTAATATCTGAGTAAAAAAAAAAAAACACGAATGGTTTTCCTCTGCTTTCAACAGGGACAACTATTTTAAAAAGTAAAGAATGCAACCGATTTGAGGGGAAAATACTTCCCACAGTTTTGGGGCCTGGCGAAAAATAATACGCTGTATCATATAATGTGACCTGTAGCCAGGAACTGTCTCCATAGATCTCGAGAACCCTTTGCTGCTGCCCTTCTAGGTCGTGCATCTTGACCCAATTTCTCTCCACCATTCACTATCTCCGGGGTAGCCATCAACTCAAGGGGCACCAATTTATCAATGGTTTTTATACCGATGTGTCCCCGAGATTTAATTTTTACAAGTCTCAGCACTCCCTCTGAATCTGGATGTGTGAAGGTAACTTTAGCTAATGGCCAATGGGATCTTGGTTGTTCTGTTATTACTAAGACCACATCTGTATTTATGACTGACCTATTGCTGGCAGCCCGAGCCTCATAAAATCTCTCTCTCTTACGCTCAAAAGATAACCTTTGCCTCAAATGTCTACTCCAGGCATCCAATACTATTTTCAGACGTTGATATTCCTCAAGCAGAAGTTGTCCTAGTTCAATATTCTCAATTATACGATCATCTACTTTCTCCTGGATATCCACACAAGGCACAAGATGGAGCTTTATGCCATCAGTCCCTCTCCCGGTGACGACTCAACGAGATGCCTGGAACCACTGTCTGACTCACTCCTTTTTAATTTCTGCAACATTCGCAACCTTTCCTCTAACTTTCGCTCTGCTGAACACCATCTCTCCTCCTCTAAACTTCACCTTTTCTTCCTAACTGAGACTCGGCTGTCTCAGGCAACTAACAACAAACCCTTTTCTGTATCCTCCTCCTTTCTCTATACTCATTTAAAAGACAAAGGTGGTTGTTGTGTATATACATTATATGCAACGACATGTGTTCCTCTCATGTTCCTGAATTTGATTCTTCTGAATTCTCTACCCTCTGGCTTCGACTTTCCTGTCATTCTCTGACTAAATATATCTGCACTGTTCACTTATCTCCTAATTCAACTGACTATGAAAAATTCTTCAACTATCTTACTTCTAAGATGGAACACATTCTATCTATTTCCCCTTTCTCTGAAATCTCCATTCTAGGAGATTTCAACGTTCACTGCCATCTTTGGCTCTCCTCTACTTTCACTGATCCACTTTGTGAACAAGCTTACATCTTTTCTATCCTAAATGACCTAGAGCAGCTCGTACAGCACGCTACTAGTATCGCTGACCGCCTTGGAGAGAGTTCCAACATACTTGACCTCTTCCTTACAACTAATGATTCTGCTTACACTGTTAATCTTTCCTCTCCATTGGGCTCCACCAATCACAACCTTATTACCTTAACCTCTCCTTTCGCTCTGGTAAGGCCTGTGGACCCTCCAAAGAAAAGTCGTTTGTGGCACTTTGGAACTGCAGATTGGGATGCACTCAGGCAGTACTTCTTTGATTTTCACTGGAATGATTAATGCTTCCATGGCCGGGAGGCATCTGAGTGTGTCTTGCGCATTACAGAGGTTATTCTCTCGGGCATGGAAGCATACAATCCCTTCTCATATCCTTTGGCTAATGCGAGAAAGCCTTGGTTTAATCACACTTGTTCTAATGCTGTCGACAACAAGGAGAGGGCCGACAAAAGAAAACCAGAGTCAACCCACCCCTGAATCTGCCCAGAATCGTGCTAAGTCTGTTCTTTGCTCTGCTAAAAATAATTTCATCCATACTAAATGCACTCAGTTCTCCAACTCGATTTTATCACGATCATTTTGGCACCTTGCCAAAAACCTTTAACAACTTTATATCATCATCCTTCCCTTCTCTTTTCTACTCTGATGACTCTGTAGCTATTTCTTTTACTGACAAAGCAGATCTCTTCACTCAGACTTTCTCCTCCAATTCCTCCCTAGACGATTCCTGTGCTGTTCCACCATCACTTCCCCCCTTTGAATTACTACTCATGGCTGACATTAAAATTTCTTCAGCTGATGTATTTTTTGCCATCACTGGCCTCAATACTAATAAGACTTATGAGCATGATGGACTCCCTCCCGTTGTTCTCAAGAACTGTACTTCTGTGCTTACACCCTGCCTAGGTAAACTCTTTCGCCTTTGTCTATCAACTTGCACCTTTCCTTCTTGCTGGAAGTTTGCTCTCAGTCAACCAGTCCCAAAGAAGGGTGACTATTCCAAACCCTCTAACTATCGTCCATTTGCTTTAACATCCTGTGTCTCCAAAGTTTTCGAGTCAATCCTTATCAGAAATATTTTAAAGAATCTTTTCTATCACAACCTTCTTTCTGATCGTCAGTATTGGTTCCATCAGGGATGCTCCACTGGCGATCTTCCCACCTACCTTTCATCCTCCTGGTCATCCTCCTTTCAGGTCTTTGGCGAATGCTTTGCCATTGCACTTAACATATCAAAGGCTTTTACGCTGGTCTGGCATAAATAACTCTCTTCCTTTTATTCTTAAATGTCCTTCTAAGCTGTACATCTAACCGTATCCACTCGTATGTTTATGATTCCATCCTTCACCTTTCCATTCGGATCCCGCAATGTCCATCTCATCAGTTACTTCAACAAACAAGGGATGAGGTTATGGCACACCTAATGTCTGACTTGGCTCGTATGTCTGACTAAAGTAAAAATAATCTCGTTGTTTTCAATGCATCAAAGACACAGTTCTTATACCTATCAACCCAACAAAATCTTCCACAGGAGTAGCCATTAATGTTTAATAATATCCAGCTCAATTCTGCTTCATCCTTGAACATGCTTGGGTTTTCATTCACCCACTAATGTTTAATAATATCCAGTTCAATCCTGCATCATCCTTGACCATGCTTGAGGTTTTATTCACTCGGTATTTAGCTTGGAAAGATAATATTACATCTCTTACAAAATCTGCTTCCAAGAGATTAGGTGTGCTAAACCGACTCTGTACCTTCTCTACCCCTGCACAGTCGTTGTCCTCATACACGGGTATTATTCACCCCTGTGTAGAGTGCAACTCTCATGTGTGGGGAGGCTCCTCACATACAGCTCATCTCAATAGGGTGGAGCCAAAGGCTTTTCGTCTCATTAATTCCTCTCCTCTTACTGGCTCCCTTCAATCTTTGTCTCTTCGCCACACTGTTGCATCTTTATCTCTTTTCTATCACTACATCAATGGTCACTGCATCCCTCCACCTCTACGATGGGCGCGTAGCACCCTTCTAGGAACACACTCTCATCCCTTTTCTGTCCAACTCTCTAATGCAGGAGTTAACCGTTACCCCCATTCCTTCATTTATGGAAGAGGTCAACTCTGGAACTGTCTCCCTCTGTCTGTATTTCCTACTTCCTATGATCTCCAATCTTTCAAATGCATTGTGTCCAGGCATCTCGAAATGAACGGATCTTGAATTTGGCTTTCTTTTGTATCATTTTATTTTTTCTTGGAAGGAACGGTTGTGGGCTCCTGGCTTTTGGTTCCTTCTTCCTTGCATTAAAAAAAAAAAAGAACAGGTGTCAATGCCTCAACTGAAATGCTAGTTATCATCCAGGTATGTTAAAGGTCTATTATTAATCCTAGCTTCAATTTCAGTTATTACTGTTTTCAGTTCTCTCTGGTGATCTTAGTTCCGTGTAACGTTTTCCTAAGCCCGTTCTTCACAACACTAACCATTCGTTCTGTAAAACCATTTTGCCGTGGTGCTCTAGGAGCTATGAACTGCCAGGTACAATTTCGAATTCCCAGCATTGATTTAACCTTTGTGTCATTCATTATATTTATAAGTAGATATGCTTCTCCAACGAAATTGGTTCCGTTGTCACTTATTGATACACAAGGACAAGACCTTCCAGCTGCGTCTCTTTAAAAACGTTCAGGAATGTGTCTGAACTTAAATCTCCTGCCTTTTCTAGATGGATTGCCCTTGTGTCGGATATAGCCCCTGTGTAATCAACTCCAGTTGCTTTGAAGGGTCGACTTACATTTATCCTATCCTTTGGTAAAGAAGGTTGGTCCTGCTAGTCATACTGTCGTTCATACCTCCTACACATAATGCAACTCTTGAATCATTTCTTTACAACCTGTCTACACTTAGGGATCCAATACCTTTCTCAGATATGTGCTAAAATCTGCAGCACACCTCCATGAAGAGTTAACTCATGGGCTTTCTTAACAATTAACTGTACAGAATAATCATTCTTGGGCAGCAATATAGGATGTCTAGTTTGGTGAGGCAACTCAGCCTTTCCTGTTCTGCCACTGCATTTGATTAGACGCTTTCCATCTACGAATAATCCTAAATCTCTTATCAGCTTATTATTGTTGCTAGTGCCTTGCCGAAAAAGGTCAAAAATCTCTCCGTAATATTTCCTTTAAAGACTTTTCTGCCAATAGTCCATGGGATCAAACTCCACAAACCCCATTTTCTTATTCAAAAATTTTACATCTGAGTTAGTAGTATTAAGGAGCTGTCTTATTGATGAAAATATTTTGATGTCTATTACATTTGGCTCAGGTACTACAGGATCCAAGTTTACCACACTAACCTCAGCAATACTTAACTTTTTCTGCTGTGGCCATTCCTTTGTTAGTTACCATTCAGGACCCTTAAACCACAAGTTATCTTTGATCAGCCTCTTTGCTGTCGAACCTCTCGAGAGCAGATCAGCTGGGTTTTGTTTTTGAAGCCTTTTCAGCCAATATTCCTCTAATTTACTTTCAAATGTTGTAGTTTCCGACCCCAAAGAATCTTAATCATCTTTCAATATTGTTACATATTACTTTCTAGTCTCCCATTGTTCTACATACGTCTCACCTAATTCAGTCTCCCAGTCTAACTTTTCTCGCCATGCCTCTTGCACTAAACATCTGCCCCTAATAACTATAGGACTGACCAATCTTAATGGGTCAAATAACATGGGGACCTGACTGAACAAAGACCTATTTGTGAGAGTGACATCAGAGAACTTAACTGGTTTTAAACTTATTTCATCAGCTCTTGTATCCCATTTAAGACCTAGCACATTCTGAGTTTTAGGAATGTCAATATTTGGATAGTCCTCTTGTATTCTATTCCTTATCAGCGGTGAGTTTGTATTCCAGCTCTGTAACGGCAAGTTTGCCTTCCCACATTAGGAATTGGCTACTTCGTAAGCCTTCAATGCTTCCATCTCTGTATCAGCAACACCTTGCAAATTATGCATATAGAAAGCCTGCCCTATTTCTGGGCATTTGGCCTTTTCAAATGATGCTTCAGTGTGTTGCATAGTAGGAAAGGACTAGGACAAGAGCCAAAGAGCACCGATCAGAAACAGGAAGTTTTCAATTGACTATCTTTATTTTGAGGTCTTGAGGCCAGAGGAATTCTGTAAATTTCCTATCCTCTTCTCTCAATCCTATTCTGAGAGAAGCCTTAATAATGTCTTCTGTATAAGCATAATGTTTCTCTCTAAATCTCGGTAATACATTCCTCAACTTCTCTGTTAGTGTAGGTCCACAGTAGAGGCGGTTGTTCAAGCTAGCGGACCCTTTGGATGCTTTACAACTACAGTTAAACACTATCCATATAGGAGTTGTTACTGAATCCTTGCTTATAGCATGATGTGGTCAATAATATCCTTCGTTATGGTTAACAGGGAATTCTATCTCTTCTATAAATTTATTCTTCAATTGATCTATTATAATATTATCATATATGGTTAGATGTTCTGGGTTGTCTCTCAATTTTCTTAGAAGAGAATTTAACTGAGCCTTAACTGCTTGGAATTTGTTGGTGGCTCCGAATGGTTTACTTTCCATGGTAATCCTATCCAATACTGTCCATCTTTAAATTCCACAGACTGGTTATACAAATCCAAAGGTATTTTATCTACAGGGGTTGGATCTTCAGAATGTATTCCTACACTGTTTAGGTCCAACAATTTGTGTACGGGTTCAGTATTTTTTTTTTCATCCAGCAAGTCATTTATCTGAGTAGGTTCTGTTTCTGCACCTATTCTAGCTACCACTAATGACTGTGTGGGAGTAACAAAGACTGAGTCTAACAGTTTGGCATTTCCTTCGGCTTACTTTGGAAAAGGCAACTGACCTATAATAAGGTTACCTCCTGGACTCTCGAACACCTGTACTTTATTCTTTTTCAAAGCCCTATGTAGGAATCTTCCACAGAAATCTGAACCAATTATCATTTTTATTGGACCCACAATTTCAGACTCCACATTCTGTTTAGCCAACCTATTCCCTGAGCTCTGTAGATGATCAGAAATTTCCTGCAGTCCTTTTCTATATATACACTTGTTGTCATCTTATCCAGTACAGCTGTTGTTATACGGCATTTATATCTGCCAAGATGTATTAAGGGTCTAATTAATCAAAGGACTGTGCTTCCTTAGTAAAGAACCCTGTAATGGCAAGAGTTACCTCGCCGATAATACGGTAACTTTAATTTCTTTACAATGTCTGCACAAATGAAGGTTTTCTGTGCACCTGTACCAAAAAAAGCACATGCTAATATATTTCTATTTTCTATCATTACTTTCACATCTGCAATTGGAACTGCAGCTGGCATTGTTACTTGAGTATTTGCTTTCGCAACGGTCATACTGACCCTTACTGTTTTAGGAGCCTCATGTTTGATCATCCTTTGGCACAAAGCACTGTGATGATTCGCTCTTTTGCACTTGAAACAAAGATTTCGGTAGCTTTTACAGCCCGCGGAAGTGTGTCCGGAATTCATGCAAATCATACAACACACCAATTCCTGCAGCCTCACTCTTCTAGAAGCGTAATCAGGATATCATTGACAAGAGACATTGGAATGTTGTTCACTACAAAACACACAGACCTTCCTGTCCTTTATCATGGAAATTTTTACCTCTTTATTTTCATTAGCTTGAACATTCCTTTTCCTTAATGCCTCTCCTCATATTTTAAGGAGCTAAGAAAAGTACCAATCTCTTCTTTAGGTACAGGCTTAGCCGTCCCTGACTTAGGGTTCCCAGCCAGTTGGTTTGGGGTTCTTTTCCTTATTTCAGCCTTCTGTTTACTTTCAGCAGGCTTTACCGTTCCTTGCAAATGTTTACAAAGTTGCATTAATCCCTCCTCAATCTCCTCGCAGGAGAAATCATCCATTTGGTACGTGCCATACAAAGCATCCTTGGTTCTAGGTAGCAGCTTCAAGAATACAGTTCTAGAAAGCACCCAATCTTCTGCTTTTACATCTTCATAAGTACCTAAAGCTGTTAAATTAAAACTCACTGCAATCCGAAAATTTTGCATGAAATCAAAATCATATTTATGTATGGATAATTCAATTAGAGCCTTCAGTAACTGAGTAATGACCTGCTCCCTGTCTTCATAATTCTGTCTAAGGATAGTCAAAGCCGCCTCATAATTGTTTTCTTCAACTGGTAATTCCCTTATCAACTTGTAAGGCGTCTCCCTGACCTGTTCTAACAGATAGGAGAGTTTATTCACAGTGGGGAGGTCTGTTTGTTCATGGACTAAGTATTTAAACTTTCACAAAAGGATCTCCAATTTTGCTCCCGTTCAAACTCTGGGAGTGTAATTTGCGGTAGTGCAGCTTTACTCCGCAGTTCCACAACTTGTGTTTTTGCGGTAGTATTAGTCAATTTTGACTCAGAGCTTCAAAATTGCTGCTTCCAAATTAACGTAGCTTTCTTCATACTTAATCTATCTGTCTTTTAGTGTGTTCAAAAGACTACTTACTTTCTCCCTTGACTAAGCTGTTTCATCTATTAATTTCCTATAATCATTTATGGCTCTCGCTACCCATCCTGCCTTACCACTGGATGACCTCTGTAACAAGAAAATAAACAGTTTGACCTATTTCTATTATACTTGGATTACCATTATTTAAATTTAATTTTCTAAACACAAACTTACCTGAGCTGAGTAGCTATCAATCATTTTAAATTATGATGAGTGTAGAGATGGTGTTTAGAGTATTAAACCTATCTTCCTGGGTTGTTAAGCTGCTTGGTTTATGCCTTTATCCCAAGACTCATTTTTTTTTAATGCAAGGAAGAAGGAACCAAAGGCCACGGGCCCACATTCTGTTCCTTGCAAGAAAAAGCAAAAACAATACAAAAGAGAGTCAAATTCAAGATCCGTTCATTTCGAGATGCTGGACACACTGCGTTTGAAAGACTGGAGATCATAGGAAGTAGGAAATACAGACAGAGGAAGACAGTTCCAGAGTTAACCAGTTGAATAAGGACTGGGAGTTACGGTTAACTCTTTCATTAGACAGTTGGAAAGAAAAGGGATGAGAATTTGTTGCTAGACGTGTACTGTGCCCGTCGTATAGGTGGAGGGATGCAAGGAGACAGTTCAGAGGAACAGTGCGGCGAAGAAACAAAGGATGAAGGGAATCAGTAAGAGGAGGAGAGTTAATGGGACGAAAAGCCTTTGACTCCACCCTATTGACAAGAGCTGCATGTGGGGAGCCTTCCCACACATGAGAGTTGTACTCCATACACGGGCGAATAAAACCAGTGTACAAGGTCAACAACTGTGCAGGGGCAAAGAGTGTTCAGAATCGGCTAAGCACACCTAATCTCTTGGAAGCAGATTTCACAAGATGTGTAATATGTTCTTTCCAAGATAAATTCCGAGAGAATGAAACCCCAAGCATGTTCAAGGATGATGCAGGACTGAGCTGGACATTATTAAACATTTGTGGGTAATCCTGAGGAAGATTTTGTCGGGTTGTTAAGTGTAAGAACTGAGTTTTTAATGCATTAAATATAACAAGATTATTTTTGCCCCAATTAGAGATACGAGCCAAGTCAGACATTAGGTGTGCCATAACCTCATCCCTTTTTTGTTGAGGTAATTGCTGAAATGGACGTTGCGGAAACCGAATGGAAAGGTGAAGGGTGGAATCATCAGCATATGAGTGGATAGGGTTAGATGTACAGCTTAGAAGGTCATTGATGAATAAAAGAAAGAGAGTTGGTGATTGGAGAGAGCCCTGAGGAACACCACTGTTGACAGGTCTAGGAGAAGAATGATGGCCGTCTTCAACAGCAGCTATAGAATGATCAGAAAGGAAGCTAGAGATGAAGGCAAAGAAGAATAGAAACCGTTAGAGGGAAGTTTGGAAATTATAGATTTATGCCAAACTCGATCAAAAGCCTTTGAGATGTCAAGTGCAATGGCAAAGCTTTCGCCAAAGTCCCGAAAGGAGGATGACCAGGAGTCTCTGAAAGGTAGGTGAGAAGATCGCCAGTGGAGCGTCCCTGACGGAACCCTTACTGACGATCAGACAGAAGGTTGTGACAGGAAAGGTGCTTTAAGATTTTTCTGTTAAGAATTGACTCGAAAACTTTTGAGACACAGGATGTTAAAGCAATTGGACGATAGTTAGAGGGTTGGAAATGGTCTTCCTTCTTTGGGACTGGCTGAATGAGAGTAAACTTCCAGCAAGAAGGAAAGGTACAAGTTGACAGACAAAGGCGAAAGAGTTTACCTAGACAGGGTGTAAGCACAGAAGCACAGTTTTTGAAGACAACAGGAGGGACTCCATCAGGCCCATATGCATTGTTAGTACTGAGGCCAGTGATGGCAGAAAATACATCAGCTGAAGAAATTTTAATGTCAGTGAAGAGGTAGTCAGAGGGGGGAAGTGATGGAGGAACGGCACTGGAATCGTCTAAGGTGGAATTGGAGGAGAAAGTCTGAACGATGAGATCTGCTTTATCAGTAGAAGAAACAGCTACAGAGCCATCAGAGTAGAAAAGAGGAGGGAAGGATGATGAGGTAAAGTTGTTAGAAAGGTGTTTGGCAAGGTGCCAGAAGGAGCAAGAAGAATTCGAGTTCGAGAGTTGAGAACATTTAGCACGGATGAAATTATTTTTAGCAGAGCGAAGAACAGACTTAGCACGATTCAGGGCAGAAATATATAAAAGATGTGATTCAGGGGTGGGTTGGCTCTTACCTTTTATAGGCCCTCTCCTTGTTGCGGACAGCATTAGAACAAGCGTGATTAAACCAAGGCTTTCTTGCATTAGTCAGTGGATATTAGAAAGGAATGTATGCTTCCATGCCCGAGAGAGTAACCTCCTAAATGCGCAAGGCACACTCAGATGACTCCCGGCCATGAAAGCAATAACCATTTCAAGGAAAATCAAAGAAGTACTGCCTGAGGACCTCCCAATCTGCAGCTCAAAAGTGCCACAGGTGGCGTTTCTTTGGAGGGTCCACAGGTCATACCGGAGCTATAGGACAGGTTAAGGTAATAAGGTTATAAGTGGAGGAGCCCAACGGAGAGAAAAGATTAACAGTGTAAGCAGAAGGATTAGTTGTTAGGAAAAGGTCAAGTATGTTGGAACTCTCTCCAAGGAGGTCAGGGATACTGGTAGGGTGCTGTACAAGCTGCTCTAGGTCATTAAGGATAGAACAGATGTAGGCTTGTTCACCAGGTGGATAAGTGAAAGGAGAGGAGAGCCAAAGGTGGTGGTGAACATTGGAATCTCCTAGAATGGAGATTTCAGAGAAAGGAGAAATGGATAGAATGTGTTCCATCGTAGAAAGAAAATAGTCAAGGAATTTTTTATAGTCATTAGAATTAGGAGATAAGTAAACAGCACAGATATATTTAGTCAGAGAATGACAGGAGAGCCGAAGCCAGCGAGTAGAGAATTCAGAAGAATCAAGTTCAGGAATACGAGAGCATGATAGATCGTTGCGTATATCGACGCAACAGCAACCTTTGGCTTTGAAATGAGAATAGAGAAAGTAGGAGGATACAGAAAAGGGTTTGCTGTCATTTGCCTCAGACAGCTGAGTCTCAGAAAGACTAAATTTCCTTGAGCTTGGAACCAGTTAGTATCTTAAATATAGCATTGGACCACCCATAGCCTGTACAGCATAGGATTGTTCTTTCTTTAACCCGAGGAATCCCATCGACGTATGGGTACATTGCGAAGTTTTGTCACAGTTACACCCATCGACGTATGGGTACGTTGAGCGATTGCAAGAGTCATAATGTGCACAATTTTCAAGTTTCATGGGTGACTTTTGGTAGGCATATGTGGGAGACCTTCCTCTACCTGCTGTCAAGCAGGGATATTGCGTGGCCTCCCCTCCCCCCCTCCCCCCCTCCCCCCACACTGGGCAATTCACCTGTTAGCAGTAAGCTGACCAGTAAAGGTATGTTGCCCCACGATCTCTCCAATGACGAAATTCGCGGTGAAAGTGATTCCTGAGGTGGAGGACAAAGAAATAAAGAAGCTAGAGCAAGAAATAAACAGAAGTGATGATGTGGTAACGTCATAAAGGAAGGTGCTATATGTGAATGCGTTTGGTGACTTCTATTGCCTATATAAATGTGTTAAAACCAATATAGTCTGTTACTACACATAAATTCGTACCAAATACATAAATAAATACCTAATTGAAAGTGGCTTGAATTAGTTAACCCTTCCATAGTTCGTTTTCTTTAGCCAGGTACCCTGAAAAAGAAGGAAAACGTAAGGTTGCATGACACCTGATTCAACAGTTTTATGCACAGGGTCGCGATTTCTCTATGAATTTTCGACGTTTCTCACAAAAGGTGCAGATTTGAGCCAATATATTTTTTTCCCAAAAATACTCGGGATTTTGTGGTACCGTAGGTTGGAAATCGGTCGGGGCGTGACGGGTTAATTCAATGTAATTTATAAATTTCGCCAGAACTGCTTCTCTGCTATGGTGATTTCAATGTATAACATCGGCCTTTAGAGTTGCCTGGAAGGGTTGTGTATTAAAGTGGATAAAATCCTTTCCCTTACGTATCCTCTGGAACTTCCTATTCACGGCCATGCTAACTAATTAATATGTGTAATCACAAACTGGTGAACCATATGACAAGTTTCTAGGCTCAAGAAGGATCATGGTTACCGAGGAATTACATGAATCTTCAATGGCTCATACGATGACCAAAATGTTTTCAACAGTTTCATTAACTTCCATGTCCTCATAAATATAATTTCCTCCCAGGAAAAGCAAAGTACGATCTTTCTGCCAGTCCAACACGGTATTTAGCAGCTCATCATCAGGAAAGGAACTTGCCCTTCCGCCAGGAGCCCTGTTGATACATATTTCAGTGTCCGCTACCTCTATGGAATGCAGAAATAAACTATTTCGCACAAACCCTACCTTGAGCTCGTTTAATGCCTCTGCACACATGTTTCCTCACTTGGGGCATCAAAATGTCAAAAATTTTATACACTCGTTTTCTCTGACAAGTGTTAGTCTAAACACGACCAGTACTAAATTTAAGTAATAGAAGTCTCTTAGGAAATTAAGGTCTAATTGATACTCTAACTCACCAGTAATTATCTTCTTATATCTTAGCTAGTCCCCCCGATTTGGCCAAATCATAAAGGTTACTGAGCTGGGTAAAGTCGGAATAACAGATGATGACGGGCGTGAGGTCCCGGTCAGTTTGTCTGGACTTATCGAAACGCCCTTAGGTGTGATTTTTACTAGATGCAGCTGAAATGAGCTTTAGGAAGAGTGATAATATGGCGAGTCACTCTTCCCTTATGGGATTCGGAGATGCGAACCATTATTTAATTACAATTAGATTAAAGATTAAATAGGGAAACTGCCACTCCCTCTGTTGACGACCCGGCAATGTCCAAGACCACGGTTCAGACCACGGCAGAAATTCACGAGCAACCAGCGATGACGGAGGAGGGGCAGGATTCTTCAGATACTGCCTCCATGGCCGAGGAAGCGTCGACTTGCTCCTCGGCAGAGGAGGAGATTCGTGAGTCCTCCCCTCCTCCAGCAGCGGAGGGCCCTCCATCTCGCCCTCCAATCATCGACCTCAAGGATCGGCTAGATGTAGCCTCCTACCGCCGCTTCCTGACCCTCGATGCCCACACCCGGTCGTACCAGCTCGGAGCCACGACCTATACCACCCTCTACGATCTCCTCCGGGCTGCCGATATGGGTGAGGCGATCAGACCCATCCTGATCATCCGCGGGGAGGAGGTACGTCTAGCCGATCTGAGAGCCTTCTACCACATGCTCCCGCCACGACCGCAGTAAGAGCTTGGCCGCTAGTGACGTGAGACTGCTCTAATCATCGTGCTCCATATATTTGGCTGGCCTAATGTCCCCCAAGCGGACGATGGCCATTAAGCCCCCCCCCCAAAAAAAAAAAATACAGTTGAATTACTTCATGAAATATACAAGGTAAATCTAACTTAATCTAATTTTAGTTTGAAATAAAACTAAAGCCAAATAATCACTTCATCTATGTGAATATGTATTATACCTCCCTCTGTTTTCTTCTCGGGATACACATCATCCTACTACGCAAGCGCAGTCAGGTCACTGGCGAATTCCCAAGTATTTACAGGTATTTACAATATAGTTGTCCACAAGGGTTAAATGCAGTAGCATTTCATTTATTAATAATAAGAAATATTAACTAAAACGTAATCTCTGGGTTAAAAAAACAGTCAAATGATTTTCCTCTGCTTTCAACAGGGAAAACTATTTTAAAAAGTAAAGAGCACAACTGCTCTTGGGGAAATATTTCCCACAAATATAATAGCAGCTATGTAACTGCACTTGAATTGTATCAATCTCATGCTTTCTTAAAAACTCATAGACCTTCATTTCTCACAGGTGATGTGATGGCACAGTTCACAAAGACTGCATAATAAAGCTTCATCCTTCGTCTTAACATTGCCTTTGTAGGTCTCACATGTGTAATCCATCCTGTGTTTACCTCTAAAACCCCTGTCACACCAAAGATGCAATGACACGGCGAGCTCTCTGCGACAAAAAAAAAAAAAAAAGGGAAACTCGCCGTAAGGACCCAGAGATCTACTTAGCATTGCTCTGAACTCTACCTAGGTCGTGTTAGGTTCTCCATGATAGCCTCAGGTCGCCTAGACGTGGCAAGTGTTTTGGACCTGCTCAAAACCATCGCACTGAGGTTGCTGGGGTGTCAGCTTGCAGTAGGAGGTTGCTGAGGTGTCAGCTTGCAGTAGGAGGTTGCTGAGGTGTCAGCTTGCAGTAGGAGGTTGCTGAGGTGTCAGCTCGCAGTAGGCCCGCACTAGGGTCGCCCAGGCACTTCACTACCATCTACCTGATCACAGTAACCTGTACTTGAACTCTACTTAGGGTTGCATAGATATACTTAGGTTCGCTAGATCTCCCCTCTGCGACCCTAAGTAGAGTTTAAGTAGACCTTACTACGTTTAGGTAGATGCCACTAAGAGCCTAAGTAGACCTTTCTGCATCCTCACTGCATCACTACTGCGAGTTATGGGCTCGTTCTCGAACATAAGATGACCTCAGGGCATTTCCACGGTGACCATTGCCTTCTTACTAAGGCCGTAGCGCGTCCGCAGTGCATCTCTAGTGCGACCCCACTTTGACACATGTGCACACACACACACATTTGGTATAAATACAGCATCAGCATCCACACATGAACAGTTTTTTGTTGTACAGGCATTCATTGTCTGTTATCCAGTCAGCCATCAGCTCCTCCTGTGCCTGTCAGATCAAAGGCCTTCTTGGGTCTCTTCTTTGAAGACTCCTGGGTGGAGGCTGGCCTCCCATCAATGGGTGATGCAGCACTGCTGTTCTCTGCAGCATTGACTTCCCCTACTTCTTGGGTAAGTTGGACTTCTTCGCCACCTGATGGCTCTGAAGGAGAGGAATTGGGAGAGGGTCCCCTGCCCCTGCCTCTGGGTGCTGGAGCATTCCCCGTGCCTTCTTTGTCTGCTTCCCCATTGTGAAGTTGAAAACATGCTCTTCTTCATCAGCTGATGGCTCTGAAGGAGAGGAACTGAGAGACGGTCCCCTGCCCCTGCCTCTGGGTGTTGGAGCATTCCCTCGTCTGCTTCCCTATCATGAAGTTGAAAACGTGCTCTGAAAAACAACTGAAGTTGAGATGACAAGCTTTGTAAAACACCTCTGTATTTATGCTCGCCGCACGGACACTGACATCTCATTGTGCACACGCTAGGGATGCAGCGGGGATGCAGTGAGGTCGACTTGTTGGCCTGGAGTTCTCACAGATCTACTTGGACTTGCACTGAACTCTGCCTATAGGTCGGAACGTGGATGCATGGGTCGCCGTAAGGACGCCCTAAGATTGACTAGATGGCAGTAACCTCTTATTGAACTCTACTTGGGTTTAATATTTTCAGATGTTTGACCTTTTTTTGGAGACCTCACTGCGATCTGACCACTTTTTTTTTACTTTTCAGGTTGCCATGGCATTGCAACTCTGGTGTAACAGAAGTATAACATCCCATTCAACAGTGCCATGTTATTAACTAATCCTGACCTTGATTGGTCCCAACAACTTATTCCACTCTTTACACAAAATCTTGCCACACTCTGAACGATTATTTATGTGCTAAAGGTTCTTCGACCTTTCATACATGTGCATCCCTGCACACAATGAATTAGACTGGCTGAAATTATGACACAATCTAAGAATATTAGAGTTCAAACCAGTACGTCTGCACTCGACTGTCCCAAGAGTAACCAATTAACGCGCCCCATACCCACCACTTTCTTACCCAACCCACCCCAGAACTCGACCAATTTTCGACCTGTCTTTTTTAGCTCAATCCTCCGCTTTTAGTGAGAAACATTGAAAATTCAGTGAGAAAGCGCTCACCTGAAGTAAAAAATGACCTAAACAGGTGAGAGGCCCTTCACCTGGATACCTCTTTCTATGAAGCTGTGCTCCATACAAGACGCTCCCTATGCGAGGGAAACTTAACCAAAACCACTCAGCCTAGTAGATATTTATTTATTTGGTACGAATTTACATGTAGTACATGAGTATATTGGTTTTCTCACAATGATATAGGTGATATAAGCATTGTTCTCACATCAAACACATCAACATACTGTGCCTACATTGGCAACGTTACTTCCTCATTACTTCTGTTCATTACAAACTTTGGTGCCACGTAATCTCTATCCTCCACATCGGGAATCACTTTCACCTTGAATTTCGTCATCAGAGAGACCATAGTGCTATGTGTCTATACTGGCCAGGTCATTGCTAACAGGTGAGTTGTGAGAAAATGGCGCACTCTCCGAGGGGGAAGTTACACAAGATCAGGCAGTGTCAGTGCCTGGCTGGGGGTAGCAGAAAGTCTCCCACATATGCCTACCAAAAATCTTCCAGAAAACTTGAAAAATGTGCAATCGACGGGCCTTTTAACTGCAGAACTACGATTCATGTCTTTGGGTCTCAGCGTGAAAAAAAAAAAGTTGCGATGTGCGCTGTACATCACGGGGACAGGGCGGGTTAACTGTATTGCCGTTTCTTTCTAACTGACTGATGTGATCTCCATCAGACTGGCTCCAGGTGATCAATAATGTGAAGTGGGTAAGTGATGTGGATATTCTTGCCTGTATGATGTCTGGTTTCCTGGGGTTGAATGACGAGTGATTGTAAGTGTGGCCTAAACAGTGACACTCGGCATTTTGTTTTCCTGACCCTACATCTCTTTATCCATAGGTGGGAAAATAAGCTATGATGATCATGATTAATGATGACACTCTAAATTTAATACCTAGCCCTACCACTGGGCCAAAAAAGACGGGTGAGAATGTCGGTAGCACTGGTGGTGACTATAACTGTGGTGATGGCAAAGGTGACAGTAGCAACAGCATTAATGATGACAACAATGATGATGGCATTCACATATCTAAGTTATAATGACAGATAATTGATTATAGATTTTTTTTTAAGATGTTAAAAAATTAGAGA
>JAGKTI010007680.1:18464-36079 GCA_018397915.1 Birgus latro | reverse complement strand
GACCAGAAAATAATCTATCTGACTACTATTTCCCCCGGACTCGTATATAATCAACCGGCTGATTCTTTTCCTAAAATGTGTGTTGCACACAATCATGTCCATAGCCTCCCCAACCTCGAGTATTCTTTCCCCTTCCGCATTCCTCACACCATACGCACATCCTCCATGGACTCCTTCATAACCTTGAGCTGCTTCACCCACATGACCATTTAAATTCCCTCCCAGAACCACTGCCTCATCATCACCCATACCACTCACTACACGTATTAAATCATCCCAAAATCTATCCTTCTCTGTGTCATCCAATCCTACCTGTGGATCATATGCCGATATAACTGAAATCAAATTCTGCCCGACCAAAATTTTCACTACTAATATCCTATCACTTACTCTCATAACATTCATGACATATTCCACCCATTTCTGTCCAACCAACACACTCACATCCCCATATCCATCAGTTCCCCCCTGCCAAAACAACTTATAGTAGCAATCCTTCCCAACAATCTTTCTGGCTGATCCACCCCTGTACCGGACTTCCTGCAAACATGCCACATCCACCCACCTCCTACTGAAAGCCTCAACGACTTCCCCTGCTCTTCCTCTCAAACTTCCCACATTCCATGAATCCACCCTTAACCCCCTGGGTGGTTTGCTGTCCTCAGGCTTGCTTTGGTGCTTGATTTTGTAGTTCATAGTCGGTAAGATAAAGGGGGGTAAACACTCCAAAGGCCCGACCCATTGCACAGATCCAGGTCCAGGCAATGAATCTGGGACCCCTAGCCCACCAGCTTACCAGTGGCTGTGGTAGTGGCCTCGGGGCACCCTGCCAGGACAGCTGCAGGGACACCCTCCAAGTGCGGCTTGGCACTGCAACTGCCCCGCCATTATACACCCACTGATAGGGCAGCCTCCTGAGGCGCTACTCCCAGGTTCGGGCCCCTCTCTATTGAGCGGAAGCGGCAGCCTGGGAACTGCAGTGCCCTGTACCCTCTAGCACAGGTTCGAGCCCCATCTCGCCCCGGACCCATGGTCTATGCCAGCGGAACCCAAGTCAAGCCTCCCCCCAAAGTCCGCCACTAGGTAGCGGGGGCAAAGTTTTCTGGCCGCATGCCCTTGCTGGCGTCAACCCCTGTAACGTAGTGGGATACGTTGTGTAATATGTAAAGCGCATATGGTGTAGTGCATAGGATAGTTAGAGGAAATGTTTAGGAGAGTATGCTGGTCTACTCTCCATGTTACTGTCACACTGAAAAGGTCAGCAAAGGGGGATGGTTAGGTAGCTAGTGAAACAGGAGCTCCAGCTCTCCCTATCACCAGTATTCCCATTCCCCTTGGGAGTACTACCCTGTTCGGCCCGTGCTACAGCCTCATATACAGGTTTTAAGGGAAGTAAGTGCATATTGCTGTTAATGTGCGCGCGCACACACCTGCTAAGTCACGAGTGATGATGTCATTGGAAGGGTCCTGTGATATGCAGCCGGGGGCCCAGGCAGTTCACGTTATGAGGCCGGTGAGTGTGGTTTGCCTAGTCTGACACTGGTAGCAGAGCGTAGTTGGAAAATAATGGCGTCATGTTTGACTAAGTGGCCTCCAAAACTTGAAAATTATTCTGCTTATGAGAGCTGGAAAAAGGACATCGACATTTGGTGTGAACTGACGGACTTACCCAAAGAAAAACAAGCCTTAGCTATTCACCTGTCATTGTCTGGAAGAGCGAGGGTGGCATCTTCGGAGGTTGGTGCAACTGATTTGAAGCAGGAGGATGGTGTTCAGACCTTGCTGAAAAAATTAGACAGTTTATTTCTCGTGGACAAAGGACGTCGACAGTTTGCAGCTTTTTATGAATTGTACAACTTCAGAAGAGCCGGTGATATGAACATTCGTGAGTTCGTGGCAGAATTTGAGCATGTTTATTTCAAATTTATGAAGCTGGACATGGCACTTCCAAATTCTGTGATGGCTTTTATGCTCTTAGCTTCATGCAAACTTTCAGACAGTGAGCAACAACTAGTGGTGTCCGCAGTAACTGAGGTGACATACGAAAATATGAAATCTGCCCTGAATCGTATTTTTGTTGGTGAAATTGGCAGGCAGAACATCAACTGAAGAAATTTTAATTGCAGTCATGAGGAAGTCAGAGAGGGGAAGTGATGGAGGAATATCACCTGAATCATCTAAGGTGGAATTTGAGGAGAAAGTCTGAGCGAAGAGATTTGCTTTATCAGTAGAAGAAATAGCTACAGAGCCATCAGAGTAGAAAAGAGGAGGGAAGGATGATGAGGTAAAGTTGTTAGAAAGATTTTTGGCAAGGTGCCAGAAGGACTGAGAAGAATTCGAGTTGGAGAGTTGGGAACATTTAGCACGGATGAAATTACTTTTAGCAGAGCGAAGAACAGACTTAGCACGATTCCGGGTAGAAATATAAAAAAGGTGTGATTCAGGGGAGGGTTGGCTCCGGTACCTTTTATAGGCCCTCTCCTTGTTGCGGAAAGCATTAGAACAAGCGTGATTAAACCAAGGCTTTCTTGCATTAGTCAGAGGATATGAGAAAGGAATGTATGCTTCCATGCCTGAGAGAATAACCTCCATAATGCGCAAGGCACACTCAGATGGCTCCTGGCCATGGAAGCAATAATCATTCCAAGGAAAATCAAAGAAGTACTGCCTGAGGGGCTCCCAATCTGCAGCTCCAAAGTGCCACAGGCGACGTTTATTTGGAGGGTCCACAGGCTGTACCGGAGCGATAGGACAGGTTAAGGTAATAAGGTTATGATTGGAGGAGCCCAATGGAGAAAAAGATTAACAGTGTAAGCAGAAGGATTAGTTTTTAGGAAATGGTCAAGGATGTTGGAACTCTCTCCAAGGCAGTCAGGGATGCGGGTAGGGTGCTGTACGAGCTGCTCTAGGTCATTAAAGATGGAAAAGATGTAGGCTTGTTCACCAGGTGGATCAGTGAAAGGAGAGGAGAGCCAAAGGTGGTGGTGAACATTGAAATCTCCTAGAATGGAGATTTCAGAGAAAGGAGAAATGGATAGAATGTGTTCCATCATAGAAGTAAGATAGTCAAAGAATTTTTGATATTCAGTAGAATTAGGAGATAAGTAAACAGCACAGATATATTTAGTCAGAGAATGACATGAGAGCCAAAGCCAGGGAGTAGAGAATTCAGAAGAATCAAGTTCAGGAACACAAGAGCAAGATAGATCATTGCGTACATATATGCAACAGCCACCTTTGGCTTTGAAATGAGAATAGAGAAAGTAGGAGGATAGAGAAAAGGGTTTGCTGTCAGTTGCCTCAGACAGCTGAGTCTCTGAGAGAAAGAGAAGGTGAGGTTTAGAGGAAAAGAGGTGGTGTTCAACGGAGCGAAAGTTAGAGGAAAGGCCGCGAATGTTACAGAAATGAAGGAGTGAGTCAGACAGGCCGCGAATGTTACAGAAATGAAGAAGGAGTGAGTCTGACAGGTATTATGAGTGGAAGGTATTATGAGTAAATGGAATGGATGGGAAGTTGGTGAGTTGTGTGAAGAGTATGTACGAGGGAGCTAGGGCTGCGGTGTGAGTGGGTGGTGAGCTGAGTGAGTTCTTTGATCTGAATGTGGGACTGAAACAGGAATGTGTCATGTCTCCATGGTTCTTTAATATATTCATGGATAGAGCTGTAAAGGAGGTACAAGGTAGGGCAGTGAATGTGGGTGTGGCTCTAATGAATGAGGGTGAGGTGTGGAATATTCCGGTGTTGCTGTTTGCTGATGATACAGTGTTGTTAAGTGAAGATGATTGGAAGTTTCAAGGTTTGGTGAATGAATTTGGGACAGTGTGTAAGAAGAGGAATCTAAAAGTTAATGTAAACAAGAGTAAAGTTATGGTGTTTGAGAGGAATGAACTCACAGAATGCACAGTGAGGTTGGATGGTGAGGATTTGGTTAATGTGAGTGCATTCAAGTACTTGGGTAGTGGGATGAGTAAGGATGGGACTTTTGGAGATGAAGTGCTTGAAAGGGTACATCAGGGAAGGAAGGTTGTTGGTTCACTGAAAGCATTGATGAGAAATTGGGAGGTGAGTAAGGAAGGTTGTTGGTTCACTGAAAGCATTGATGAGAAATAGGGAGGCGAGTATGGATGTTGAGAAGTCACTGCACGATAGTATCATGATCCCTACCCTGACGTATGGAAGGGAGGCATGGACCTTGCTGGAGGGGAACAAGTCAAGAGTGAGAGCAGTGGAAATTAGTTACTTGAGAGGAGCATGTGGAGTGAATTGGAGGGACAGGTTGACAAATGACGAAGTGAAAGAATGTTGTGGGGTGGATGTGGATTTGATTGAGAAAATTAGGAAAGATAAGCTGAGGTGGTTTGGACATGTGAAGAGAATGGAGAATGAATGACTGACTGAGAGGATGTATGTAGGTGAAGTGGAGGGAGGGAGAGGGAGGGGGAGACCGAGGATGAGGTGGAGGGATAAAGTTGAGAGGTATATGAGGGAGGGAGGAGTGAGTTGGGGGGAAGGCAGTCAAATGGTGGGTGACAGAGCGACTTGGAGGCGTTTTGTCTGTGGCCACCCTTTGTGGGATTAGGGCGTCGGGCTATAGATAGATAGAGATTCTAAACTACCTCCATTTTTTTGACATTGAGGACTCCAGCAACATTGGCAACACAGACATGATGATGAGGATTCAGCTCGTGTTTAATCACCTGAGGGCACGGTTCTCTGCCTCTTTCTCTCCCTACAGAGACCTGGTCATAGACGAGAGTCTTGTGTTATGGAGGGGAAATGTCTTCTTAAGGCAGCATATCCCAAGCAAGAGACACTGTTTCGGGTTCAAGATTTTCGTCACGTATGACTGCAAGACCACGTATGTGCAGGACATAGTCCTGTTCACAGGTACACAGACAGACATTATGGAAGATAGAACAGTCAGACTGTCAGGGGCTGTGATGAAGTTGATGATGGAGAAGTACCTTCATTGTGTGCTTATCCTGTACCTGGACAATTGGTAAACAAGCCTGATTCTCGCTTGGTACTTGCACCAACAGAGGACGAGTATCTGAGGGACAGTAAAGAAAACCTAGTGGCATATGGTACAGGTGGGCTGGAAGCTGCAAAGGAAGGAGGCGGTGTTTTATCAGGTGAACAATATCCCCACCATTACCTGGCACCAAAACTGAGAAGTGAGCCCGTTATTGACGGTTCACTGCTCCCTGATGCACCTCACCAAGACCGTAGACTACCACAGCGAGAAACGAGTTCACATTTGGACACCGGAGCCAGTAATTGAGTATACAGTAGTCCCTCAGTTATCCGATTTAATAGAGCCAAAGGCATGTCCGGGTAGTGGCAGTGTCTGGATAATGAACAATATCCCCCTACTGTACCCAGACCCTACCTATACCCAACCTCAAACCCAAACCTAACCTATTTATACAGTACCTCAGCTTACTTTGGCAGTGTTTTCCAGTCATTCAGGCATATTTAGACATCAAAACACACATAGGAGTATTGAAAATAATTTTTAACACAAAGAAAACCATGCAAATGAAAAAAAAAACACTGAAAACCAAAATTCATCCTACCTATACACTACTGTATATACAGTACCCATCGTAATTTTGGCAGTGTTTTCTGATCATTCTACCATATTTATACTTCCAGACAAACATAGAAATGTCAAAAATAATATTTAACACCTAGAAAACCATGAAAAAAAATAAAAATAAAAACTTGTACCCCTACACTACTGTATGTACAGTACCCCTCCTAATTTTGGCACTGTTTTCAGGTCAACCTGACATATTTTGACATCAAAACACACATGGAAATATCCTAAATAAATTTAAACACCAAGGAAACTATGAAAAAAAATTAAAGTTCCCTGGCAAAAACATTCAATTGATTACTTACCACCCAGTACACCACAGACAGGCTTCATAACTCACATACCTCCAGCAGGTGTACAGTTGTCCCATTTGGTCTAGTGGCTATTCTTTGCATTTAGCAAAGGTCAAAGAACTACCCCTCCTCCTCCTCCTCCTCCTCCTCCTGTTCTACCTGCTGGAGCTGAACGATGAGTGGTGATGTGCGGCGCAGTCATGGTGGCCTACCCGCATTAGGAGACTCAGAAGACAGCCGCATACTTACATTCATGTCTCAGAGTCCCCGGGGAGGGGGGGGCCATAAATGCCCCCACCATCCGCCCCTCTACCGGTGACGACTCACAGAGCTGCCTGGAACCACTGTCTGACTCACTCCTTCTTCATTTCTGTAACATTCGCGGCCTTTCCTCTAACTTTCGCTCCGTTGAACACCACCTCTTCCCCTCTAAACCTCACCTTCTCTTTCTCTCTGAGACTCAGCTGTTTGAGGCAACTGACAGCAAACCCTTTTCTCTATCCTCCTACTTTCTCTATTCTCATTCAAAGCCAAAGGTGGCTAAAACATATATGAACGCAATGATCATTCTTGCTCTCATGTTCCTGAACTTGAATCCTCTGAATTCTCTACTCTCTGGCTTCGGCTTTCCTGTCATTCTCTGACTAAATATATCTGTTCTGTTTACTTATCTCCTAATTCTACTATCAAAAATTCTTTGATTATCTTACTTCTATGATGGAACACATTCTATCCATTTCTCCTTTCTCTGAAATCTCCATTCTAGGAGATTCCAATGTTCACCACCACCTTTGGCTCTCCTCTCCTTTCACTGATCCACCTGGTGAACAAGCCTACATCTTTTCTATCCTTAATGACCTAGAACAGCTTGTACTGCACCCTACTCGTATCCCTGACTGCCTTGGAGAGAGTTCCAACATACTTGACCTTTTCCTAACAACTAATTGCTTTGCTTACACTGTTAATCTTTTCTCTCCATTGGGCTCCTCCGATCATAACCTTATTACTTTAACTTGTCCTATTGCTCCGGTATGGCCTGTGGACCCTCCAAGGAAACGCCGCCTGTGGCACTTTGGAGCTGCAGGCTGGGAGCCCCTCAGGCAGTACTTCTTTGATTTTCCTTGGAATGATTATTGCTTCCATGGCCAGGAGCCATCTGAGTGTCCCTTGCGCATTTCGGAGGTTATTCTCTCGGGCATGGAAGCATACATTCCTTTCTCATATCCTCTGACTAATGCAAGAAAGCCTTGGTTTAATCATGCTTGTTCTAATGCTGTCCGCAACAAGGAGAGGGCCTATAAAAGGTACCCAAGCCAACCCACCCCTGAATCGCATCTTTTATATATATTTCTGCCCGGAATCGTGCTAAGTCTGTTCTTCATTCTGCTAAAAATAATTTCGTCTATGCTAAATGTTCTCAACTCTCCAACTCGAATTCTTCTCACTCCTTCTGGCACCTTGCCAAAAACCTTTCTAACAACTTTACCTCATCATCCTTCCCTCCTCTTTTCTACTCTGATGGCTCTGTAGCTATTTCTTCTACTGATTAAGCAGATCTCTTCACTCAGTCTTTCTCCTCCAATTCCACCTTAGACGATTCCGGTGCTGTTCCTCCATCACTTCTTCCCTCTGACTTCCTCATGACTGACAATAAAATTTCTTCAGCTGATGTATTTTCTGCCATCGCTGGCCTCAATACTAACAAGGCATATGGTCCTGATGGAGTCCCTCCTGTTGTCATCAAAAACTGTGTTTCTGTGCTTACACCCTGCCTAGGTAAACTCTTTCGCCTTTGTCTATCAACTTGTACCTTTCCTTCTTACTGGAAGTTTGCTCTCATTCAGCCAGTCCCAAAGAAGGGTGACCATTCCCAACCCTCTAACTATCATCCAATTGTTTTAACATCCTGTGTCTCAAAAGTTTTCGAGTCAATTCTTAACAGAAAAATTTTAAAGCATCTTTCCTGTCACAACCTTCTTTCTGATCGTCAGTATGGGTTCCGTCAGGGACGCTCCACTGACGATCTTCTCGCCTACCTTTCAGACTCCTGGTCATCCTCCTTTCGGGACTTTGACGAAAGCTTTGCCATTGCTCTTGACATCTCAAAGGCTTTCGATTGAGTCTGGCATAAATCTTTAATTTCCAAACTGCCCTCCTACGGTTTCTATCTTTCTATCTGTGCCTTCATCTCTAGCTTCCCTTCTGGTCGTTCTATAGCCGCTGTTGTAGATGGCCATCGTTCTTCTCCTAGACCTATCAACAGTGGTGTTCCTCAGGGCTCTGTCCTATCACCAGCTCTCTTCCTTTTATTCATCAATGACCTTCTTAGCTGTAAAGGTGTACATCTAACCCTATCCACTCATATGCTGATGATTCCACCTTTCACCTCTCCATTTGGTTTCCGCAACGTCCATCTCAGCAGTTACTTCAACAAAAAAGGGATGAGGCTATGGCACACCTAATGTCTGACTTGGCTCGTATCTCTGATTGGGGTAAAAATAATTTTTTTGTTATTAATGCATCAAAAACTCAGTTCTTACACTTATCAACCCGGCAAAATTTCCCTCAGGATTACCCACTAATGTTTAATAATGTCCAGTTCAGTCCTGCATCATCCTTGAACATGCTTGGGGTTACATTCTCTCGGGATTTGTCTTGGAAAGAACATATTACATCTCTTGTGAAATCTGCTTCCAAGAGATTAGGTGTGCTAAGCCTATTCCGAACTTTCTTTACCCCTGCACAGTTGTTGACCTTGTACACAGGTTTTATTTGCCCGTGTATGGAGTACAACTCTCATGTGTGGGGAGGCTCCCCACATGCAGCTCTTCTCAATAGGGTGGAGTCAAAGGCTTTTTGTCTCATTAACTCTCCTCCTCATACTGATTCCCTTCAAACTTTGTCTCTTCACTGCACTGTTGCACCTTTATTTCTCTTCTGTCGCTACTTCAACGGTCACTGTTCCTCTGAACTGTCTGCTTGCATCCCTCCACCTCTACGACGGGCACGTAGTACCCGTCTAGCAACAAACTCTCATCCATTTTCTGTCCAACTCTCTAGTGCAAGAGTTAACCGTTATTCCCAGTCCTTCATTTATGCAACTGGTCAACTCTGGAACTGTCTTCCTCTGTCTGTATTTCCTACTTTCTGTGATCTCCAGTCTTTCAAATGCAGTGTGTCCAGGCATCTCGAAATGAACAGATCTTGAATTTGGCTTTCTTTTGTATTGTTTTTGCTTTTTCTTGGAAGGAACAGTATGCGGGCCCGTGGCCTTTGGTTCCTTCTTCCTTGCATAAAAAAAATAAATAAATAAATAAATAAATCAGTGGAGACTCAATGGCTGTCCATGTGCTCAGTTACAGGTCTGATGATGAAGTCGGGAAATGAAGTGGTGGTGGTGGTAAGAATGGGCTGGCACTCGTGGGGTATGGCAGGCTTGAAGAAGGAGTCAATCCTGGTCTGATGATAGGACCAACAATTCTGCCAGAGGATGACAGCGTCCCTGACTACCTGCAGCACCATCACCAGGCTGAGCGGCACCAGCTCCCTGTATGCGGGTGCTCAGCATACTCCAGCACCTCCTCCAAACTGGCATGTAGGGCACTGAGATGAGGGAGTGATGGAGTTGCCTTGGACTGTGAGTCAGGGTCCTCATCCTCATCCTCTTCCTCGTCGCTGTCGCTGTCCTCTGTCATGCCCACAGTGGCAGCAGTGGCAATCTGCTCATCAGACATTGTCTGATAACCATGATCGCATCTGTTGTCTTCTAGCCAATCCCTCACGTCGTCAATGTCCACTTGCTCTGTTGCTGTTCAAAGACAGCGGTGGAAATCATCCACGTCAAACCCTTCAAAGTTGTGCTTGGCTTCAGTTCCCTGGAGGAGACGAGACCAACCGCTTTCAAGAGTTTTCACAAAGACTTCCATTTACGCATTCACCCAGTTGAACACTGCAGAGTTCAGGTCATTACGCTGAAAATTCTCCAAGGTCTGCTCCCCATGTGTGTCCTCAGCTGCATCCTTATCCAAAACCTCATTGAGGAACCTCCACCAGTACAGTCTCTTTACAGCCACGATAACACCCTGGTCCTTTGGTTGAATCAGAGTAGTCATATTAGGTGGCAGAAAGATGCACCTAATGCACCCATCATTGCAGAAGCAGGAGTGCCTTCACTTTGTCGCGAACATTACCCAGGACCTCAGTTTGATAACAGATAGCCTCCTTGGAAAAGTGTGTATATGGAACCAGTCTCTGATGATCTTGGCAGTAAACCAGACCTTCACAGAATGGTACCACACAACAGGCAGGCTACTCATTAACCCACAGAGACAACGTGATTTTTTTGCGTGCCCAACAATAACAGGTTTGAGATGGTGCATCCTGTTAACATTAGCACAGCAAAAAACAGACAGCACAGCAAAAAAAAAGGCATGTTGTTTGGATAACTTGTGACCAGGCATGGCCTTCTCCTTCTCCTCTGCAAAGGTGTTGGTGGGCAGTAGACCAGTTCCGTCAGCATTATGGACTTGACCAAGGGCAAGGCCATCGTCCTTGATCAGGTGCTGCACTTTCTGGCGAAACGGGTCAACATCCTCCACTGCTTCGTCCAACGCCTCGCCATATGCCTTATGGCCAGTAAGTCCATCGCGAAGCTTAAAGCGAAAGATCCATCCTTAAGAAGCCTTGAGGTCCTGTACGTTGTGCAGGCGCGTAAACTTCTCGGCTGCAGCCTTCATCTCAGTCCCATGTGCAAGTACACAGGCAGCATGTTGCTGGCAATACCACAACAAAGTTGACCAATTGATAATGGCATGCCAGGCCTGGGCCATCACCCTCCTTTCGCCCCTACATGTGCTTTCACCGAAGGCCTGTCCGTTCTGCATAAGCTTGTCACGTGACTTCTTGGTATCAAACAGAGTTGAACGGGCTAGATCATATTACTGCATAATGTGTCCTGTGTTCCAGCCCGTGTCAACCTTGCTCAGTATCTCGCTTCTTTTCCAGAGTCAAAACCTTCCCCTTCCACTTCTCAAGTGGTGGTGGGGCCATCATCACACACACGAGCATGCAGCAGAAGAGGGCCACAACCAGAAGAAGGTAGGGGACCACCACAAATGCAACTACATTCACAGTCATACTTGCAAGCATTACCACTCATGAGGGAGACAAAGGCTGGGACTGAGGTGCAGGCTTGTAGGCCGGTAAGCAGTACAGCTCTGCCATGTCGCACCCCATGCTTGCCTTCAAGCACAGAGGTAGCAAAGCGCGGCTAACTGACATCTGCATACAAGATTCACTTCCGTTTGCCCAGGCAAGGGTTATCACGTGATGACAACAGTAGAATCTACGGCCAGTGCATCACCACCTCAAGCACTGTATGACTAATGCGGCCTGTCAGGCAACTCGGACCATTCGGTAGGGAAGCAGACTGGCGCGCGTGGCCAGGGGTTTCGCACTGATCCCAGTGGCTGGGGGACTCTCGCTATTTGATATAGAGGCAGATGGATGCTTTTACCATACATTTGCTTGGGACTTGTGTTCTGTGTTAGGCATGTGGTGGCCATCCGGAAACACAACTCCTGGTGACAGGGCGACTTTGGATGTTCAGTAGATAGACAGACGGCTGCTCTCACCGATCATGTACTCGTGGCTTGTGGTCCGTTTTCCACGCACAGTTATGGTTGGGAAAGACTTATCCCGGTGGCTCCGCGACTTTGGACATTTGGTGGGGATGCGTACGGATGTTTTGACACCGCTTGTAGTCAGTACTGTATTACTGTACACAGGTGCTGGAGGTTCATTGGGAGTGATCAGACCAGCACGTGACTTTGACCATTCAGTACATGGTTGGACAGACATTTTAGCTCAGGTTGTGGGCTATGACCTATTTCGCTCTCATGGCTAGAGACCAGTGGCAATTATTCAAGTGTGGACTGTGCCAGGCCCACGATGAAGTAGTACAAAAACTTTTCTTCCATCTTGTGGATGTAATGTCACTGAACACCCACTTCCTCCACGCCAGCACCATGGGAATCAGTGAGACCTTCGAGGGTTCATCAGAGAGCTCTGTAGGGAGCTGATTGGCACCCATGGACATGATCATGGGTCTCGCGAACATCCATGCGGTTGTGAAAACCCCGTGCACTTCTCACTAAATGCCACTTCTCTAAATCTGTCACAGCACAAGAGACAAAGTGGAATCCTCAAAGCAGGTACCACGTCTGCCAGAACAGCACAACACGGCCACAGACCCAGCAGATGTACACTAGGTACCAGGGTGGAGTGTGACGTGAGGCTGTGCCTAACCCCATGCTTGAGTATCACACCCTCCTTCACTTCTGAGTGTTAGAAACCTGTGTTACGTGCAGAAAAATACACCTATGAGTGTTACTGTAATCTATCTATCTATCTATCTATTGCCAGACACCATAATCTCATAAGGGGTGGCCATTTGACTTTGAGTTATTTTGTTTTACGGGGAGGGGCACTGACCCTCCACCAACCCACTTGTTGACACGTAGGGAGCACGTATGGTTTGGTTATATGGTTTCCACCCAGCGTTGTAAATGGTTTCTTGGCTTACAGGAAACCATTTGGCTTGTCACTCAATGTAATGCCACCTGTAAAGGAAAGAAAAGCAGTAAGAAGTGACAGGAAAGATGGGAGAAATAGGAAGAAAGGAGGGCAGGCACAGAAAAAGAATGATAAAGGCTAAGGAAGAAGTAGGCAGCACTACATCAAGTGAGTGGATGATGGTCGCCACCACCTACCACTAATGCATATATAAATTAGTGTAAGTTATTTCATAAGTAACTGTTTTCTATCTATCTATTGCCAGATGCCAAAATCCTGTAAGGGGTGGCCACAAACAAATAGCCTCCATGTCACCCTGTCCCCCGCCATTTCATTGCCCTGCTCCCAGCTCACACCCCCCTCTCTCATGTACCTCTCCACTCCATCCTTCCAATTCGTCCTTGGCCTCCACCTCACTCACATACACTCTCCTTGTCAGTCTCTCACTCTTCATCCTCTCCACATGGCCAAACCACCTCAGTGTGTTACTCCTAATGCTTCCTATCACATCCACATCCACACGACAACACTCCTTCACTTCCTGATTTGATAGTCTGTCTCTCCATGTGACTCCACATGCTCCTCTCAAACTCATTTCCACTGCTTTCACTCTAGACTTCTGTCCCTCCAACAAGGTTCCAGCTTCACCTCCATATGTTAGAGTTGGTGTCACAATACTGTCATGTAGTAGCGTTTTCACTTCCATGCTCAATTCCCTGTTTCTTATCACTGCTTTCAATGAACCAGCAACCTTTCTTCCCTGTTGTACCCTTTCAAGCACTTCAGCCTCTAAACTTTCATCCTTTCTCATCACACTACCCAAGTACTTAAATGCACTCACATTTTCCATTTCTTCCTCATCCAACCTCACTGCACATTGACTGACCACTTCTCTCGAAGACCAAAACTTTACCCTTCCTTACATTCACCTTTAGATTCCGTTTCATACACACACTCCCAAACTCATCCACCAAGCCTTGCAGCTCCCCTTTGTCTTCATTCAACAACACATTATCATCCGCAAATAACAGTACAGGGAGTTTCCAAACACTCTCCTCCCTCACTAGGGCCACTCCAACATTCACTGCCCTGCCTGGTATCTCTTTTATAACCCCATCCATATACAGATTGAACAACCATGGAGACATGACACATCCTTGTTTCAATCCACCTTTCAAACAGAAAAATTCACTCAATTCACTATCCACTGCATCCATAGCACCCTTATACATACTCTTCATGTTCTTCAACAACTTCCCATCTACTCCATGTATTCTTAATACTTTCCACAGTCCTTGTCTATTCATTCTGTCATATGCTTTCTCCAAATCCATGAAGGCCGCATACAACTTCTTTCCCCTCTCTGGAAACTTTTCCATTAAAGATCTATGAATGAATATCTGATCTACACAACCTCTTCCCCTCCTAAAACCTCCCTGTTCTTCTACAACTGATTCCTCTGTTATTTTCCTAACTCTATCAATAAGTATCCTGCCATATATTTTTCCAATTACACTATGAAAAATGCCCCTTTGATTACCACACACCTTTTTTTCCCCTTTTCTTTTGTTCAGGGGAATAATTATACCTGACTTCCAATCCTCCGGGACTCTGCTTTCCTCCCAGGCCAATCTGCACATCTTCCACATCCATTCTACTACTATCTCTCCCCCATGCTTCAGAATTTCACCCCACACTCCATCAATTCCTGGGACTTTCCCCCATTTTAACTTTCTTCATTGCTCCCACAACTTCCATCCTACTGATTTCTTCCTCTCTTCTCACATCCCTTCTTCCAGCCATTCCCCAGTCACTTATACTTGCATTGCTTTCATTCTCTGTATTAACAGTTCCATAAAGTGTTCTCTCCATCTGCTCACTTTTTCTCCCTTCTCCATTAGTAATCTACCATTCTTATCTTTCACTCCCCAACTAACCTCTTTGGCACCCTGTCTAACTTTATTTACCTCTTTCCAGAACAATTTTCTTACATTCCCTCCACTTTACACTTAGGTTCCTTCCAAATTCCTCATCCACTGTCCTCTTACTCTCTCTTACTAATATTTTCACCTCTTTCTTCCTCTCTGCATGTAACTCTCTCTTCCGTCTCTCAACTTCTTCCTCGCCTCTGTTTCTCATCCACTCACTATATGCTTTCTTCTTTTGTGCCATAGCCTCTCACACCTCTTCATTCCACCATACTGTTCCCTGCACCCCTTTTCGTCTTCTCCACCCCACACACACCACCTCACACGCTGCACAGATTTTTTCCTTGAATATCTTGCACACACCTTCCACCTCCCTCATCTGCTCGAATCCGTATTTACCCAATCACTCCTCCACTTCCCTCTTAAATTCTGCCATTTTTCCCTCCTCTTGTAACTTTTCCACCCTACTTGTATGAACTACTTCCTTCTCCCCTTCTCATCTTCTATTTTTCCATTTCATTTTGGCTTTGATTCTGACCACCACCCAGTGGTAGTTAGAGAGTCCACTCCCCCAGCCTCTATATACTCTTGCATCCATTACACAGCTTCTCATCCTTTCATCCACACACACATAATCAATCATTGCCTTCCATTCATTCAGTTCACCACCCACCCTTCTCATAACTCGCTACATATACCTATGGATCATTTTGTTCCTGAAGAGAATATTAGCTATTACCAACCCCCTCCCGGCACAAATGTTCTCTAAAGCACTGCCATTCTCATCCATCTCTGCAGGCACACCCCACTCACCAACTGCTCCATCCATCTTCACATTCCCTACTATTCCATTCGTATCTCCAGTCAAAAACACTCTCCTATTCCTTTCAAAGTTTTCCATATTTGTCCATAACTCTTCTTTCTCTCTGCTTGCAGGATCTTGCGTTAGCGCATACACGCACACAGTCATCCACATTTGTAGTCAACCTTCTATCTTACCCACACAATCCTTGAGCCTACTGATCCATACTCTCTTATATTTTCCTTCCATCTGTTACTCACAACAATACACACTCCATCTTTTGCCCTTTCATTCTCACCTACTCCCACGCATATACCCCATCCATACTCCCATTCTCTCACACTTTCACCTCCCCATTTAGTTTCATGTAATCCACATACATCCACATCTTCAAGCACCTGGACAATCTCTCTTTCTTTCACCTCTTCATTTGCACCCCATACATTCCATGTAGATATCCATACCATGGCCTTTATTCTCAGGCCTTAGTCATTCCCTTTAGATCAGTCCTGTTCCGAGGCTTCTTATTCTTATTTTCAGTTAGTTGTTTTCGGGGGATGGGCACTAACCTTCTGCCAACCCACTTGTTTTCACGTAGGGAACACGTGTTGGTTGGTTAAGGTTACCACCCAGCATTGTAGATGCCTTCCTGGATTACAGGAAATCATTTGGCTTGCCACTCACTGTGAAGCTACCCTAAAAACAGAGTTCCACAAAACTAAGTAGGTGGATGATGGGTGCCCCCACCCACCAAGTAAGTGTTATATATCTGTCTGTCTATCTATTGCCAGACGCCTCAATCCCGAACAGGGTGGCCACAAACAAATCGTCTCCATGTCACTCTGTCCCCTGCCATTTCACTACCATGCTCCCAACTCACACCCCCCTCTCTCATATACCTCTCCACTCCATCCCTCCATCTCATCCTCGGCCTCCCCCTCCCTCTCGCCCCCCTCCACCTCACTCACATACACTCTCCTCGTCAATCTTTCACTCTCCATCCTCTCCACATGCCCAAACCACCTTAACGTGTTTCTCCTAACGCTTCCCATCACGTCCTCAACCACACCACAACGCTCCTTCACTTCCTCATTTGTTAGTCTGTCTCTCCATGTGACTCCACATGCTCCTCTTAAATAACTCATTTCCACTGCTCTCACTCTTGACTTCTGTTCTTCCAACAGGGTCCAAGCTTCACTTCCATATGTCAGAGTTGGTATCACAATACTGTCATGTAACAACTTTTTCACTTCCATGCTCACCTCCCTGTTTCTTATCACTGCTTTCAACGAACCAGCAACCTTCCTTCCCTGCTGTACCCTTTCGAGCACTTCACCCTCCAGACTACCATCCTTACTCATCACACTGCCCAAGTACTTAAATTCACTCACATTCTCCATATCCTTCCCATCCAATCTCACTGTACACTCACTGGCTTCACTTCTCTCGAAGACCATCACTTTACTCTTCCCCACATTCACCTTTAGATTCCGTTTCTTACACACTCTCCCAAACTCATCTACCAAGCCTTGCAGCTCCCCTTCGTCTTCACTCAACAACACAGTATCATCTGCAAACAACAGTACAGGGAGTTTCCACACACTGCCCTCTCTCACTAGGGCCACTCCAACATCCACTGCCCGACCTTGTATCTCTTTTATAACCCCATCCATATACAGATTGAACAACCATGGAGACATGACACATCCTTGTTTCAATCCAACCTTCAAATGGAAAGATTCACTCAGTTTGCCATCCACACGCACTGCAGCCTTAGCACCCTCATACATACTCTTCACTGCCTTCAACAACTTCCCATCCACTCCATATATTCTTAATACCTTCCACAAACCTTGTCTATCCACCCTGTCATATGCTTTCTCCAGATCCATGAAGGCTGCATACAACTTCTTGCCCTTCTCTAGAAACTTTTCCACTAAGGATCTAAGAATGAATATCTGGTCTACACAACCTCTTCCCTTCCTAAAACCTCCTTGTTCTTCTCCAACTAATTCCTCAGTAATTTCCCTAACTCTGTCAATAAGTATCCTACCATATATTTTTCCTATTACACTGAGAAGGCAAATGCCCCTATGATTACCACACACTGCTTTTTCCCCTTTTCCTTTGTACAGAGGAATAATTATACCTGACTTCCAATCCTCCGGGACTCTACCCTCCTCCCAAGCCAATCTGCACACCTTCCACATCCATTCTATTACTATCTCTCCCCCATGCTTCAGCATTTCACCACACACTCCATCAATTCCTGGGGCTTTCCCCATTTTAACTTTCTTCATTGCTTCCACCACTTCCATCCTGGTGATTTCTTCCTCTCTTCTCACAACCCTCCTTCTCCCTGCCATTCCCCAGCCACTTATACTTGCATTACTTTCATTCTCTATGTTCAACAGTTCATT
>JAGKTI010007680.1:0-15335 GCA_018397915.1 Birgus latro | reverse complement strand
TTCGCGTTAAGTGAAGTAGGGTCAATACTACCCTCCCCTGTGATGCGAAATGAGCTGACGCTTTTTCAACGGGAGCTGGCAACCCTGCTTGATAGGTTTGGCACCACAGGAGCAGGCTCAGTAATGTTTGGGCAGCCACAGGAGGAGGATTGTCTCTGTGTGTGATGCACCACGAGGGCATGTTTTGACTCAAATAACACAGTTATTTGGTTACCTACCACATTCTCATCATGCCTAAAGTAACCACAAGCAAGGACAAACGTGTGGAAGTGATTACTTTATACAAAGCTGGCCACAAACTCCCATTTATTGCAAATCAGATGGTGTTAGACTGAGGACAGTGCAGAGACTGGTGAAGCGGTTCAAGGACAGTGGGGAGGCCATTCCTCCCACTCCACTTCCCAAGCCTGGGAGACCTCGTAAGACAACCTTCAGGACCCGTCAGCTGATCTCAAGGCAAGTTAGCAAGGATCCAAGGCTAACAGCACGGGATTTAAAAGAAAAGAACCCACAGTTGCTGGCAGATGTGTCTGTCAGAAGTGTGCAGCAGCTGTTGCATGACGATCTGGGCTACAGGAGTTTTTGTGCTCGTAAAAAACCACTGCTAACTGCACTTCAGAAGAAAAAGAGAGTAAATTTTTGTAAGAAATATCTTGCCTGGAGTGAGGAGCAATGGAAAACTGTGCTTTGGAGTGATGAGTCAACATTTACTGTCACTGGTACCCCTTCATCACGAGTGTACCGCAAACCAGGCAGTGACCCCCTGGATCCTAAGTACACTTCCAAGTTTGTTAAATACCCAGCCTCACTCATGGCTTGGGGCTGCTTTACATATTATGGTGTTGGTAGGTTGGTAATTCTACCTGCAAATGAAAAAGTGAACCAGAACAATTATTTGGAGCTCTTATGTGATGTTTTAAGTGACTCTTTTGATAAAACCAAGGCAAGAGTATTTATGCAAGATTCTGCCCCTGCACATGTTGCAAAGTCAGTGAAACAGTGGCTAACAGACTGTGAGGTTCCCTTTATTCGAGATTGGCCCGGAAACAGCCCAGATATCAATCCCATTGAGAATTTATGGGCGCACATGAAGCGGCAGCTGCGTAGTATGGACACATCATCTTTGCCTAAACTTGAGGCTGCAGCTATGGAGCAGTTTTAGTCCATCTGTTCTGCAAAACTACGCCATCAGTCTCCCCAGACGCCTTAAGAAGATAATAAAGGTGAAGGGGAATGCCAGTAAATACTAAATTCAATGGTGAGTGTTAATTTATTTGTTTCTCCTTGCTAACCACAAGAATGTTTTCTTTTTTTAAGATGGCGTCAACACTTTCCGCGCCTACTGTATATGTTTTTTGGCAAACACTAATGTGAAACTTGAAAATCCAGTCATATGAACATTATCGGGAAAATGCCACTCACTCGCTCGTATGTTGTAATGCACCCCTGCAAATAATTATGCTACGGGACAGTTCCCACATCATCTATATTCTTTCCTAGAGTGTCCGTAGGTCATTTGGGATATTTACCCATAAAAAAAAAAAATGAACTCCCTGGGTGTCGTCAGTGGCCGATGAAGTCTATGGGCGTTACTCCAAACATTTCAGCCACCTCCTGTGAAAGAATCGACCATGAAATTGACTTTTTAGGCTTCTGTGAGTACGTACTTTTATTGTTGTACGCCATGTTTTCTCATAATTCGTAACCTATCTAGCAAGAAAAAAATAAAAAAGGTCGAAAATTGGCCAGCACTGGAGTGCCATAAATGTCCCAAGTAGGCCGGCATGCAACAGGTAAATATTTTCCACATTTCTTGTCTATCCACTCCTTCATATGCTTTCTTCAAATCCATGAAGGCTGCGTGCAACTTCTTTCCCTTCTCTAGAGACTTTTCACTAAAGACCTAAGGATGAGTATCTGATCTATACAACCTCTACCCTTCTCAAAACCTCCCTGCTCTTCTCCAACTAATTCCTCTGTTACTTCCCTAACTCTTTCTGTAAGCATCCTACCATATACTTTTCCTGTTATGCTAAGAAGACAAATTCTCCCATGATTACCACACACACTTCATTTTCCTCTTTTCCTTTTTACAAGGGAATAATTATACCTGATCTACAATCTTCCGGGATTCAACCTTCCTCCCAAACCAATCTGCGCATCTTCCATATCCATTCTTCTACTATTTCTCTCTCTCTCTCTCTCTCCTCCATGCTTCAGCATTTCATCACACACTCCATCAATTCCTGGGCTTTTCCCATTTTAACTTTCTTCATTGCTTCCAATACTTCCATCCCACTGATCTCTTCCTCCTGTCTCACCTCCCATTCCCCAGCCACCTATTCTCACATTGCTTTCATCCTTTATGTTTAACAGTTCCTCAGAGTGTTCTCTCCATTTACTCTATTTCTTCCTTCTTCATTATCAGTCTACCCTTTTTATCTTTCACTCACCTACTATTTTCTTTATCACCCTGTCTGACACTCTTTACCTCCTTCCAGAGCATTTTCTTACATTCCTTCCACTTTATACTCATATTCCTTCCATATTCTTCATCCGCTGTCTTCTTACTCTCTCTTACTAATCGTTTCAACTCTCTCCTCCTCTCTACATATAACTCTCTCTTCCATCTCTCAACTTCTTCCATGCCTCTGCTTCCCATCCACTCACTGTATGCTTTCTTCTTTTGCTCTACAGCGTGCCTCACCTCTTCGTTCCATGATGCTGTTTCTTGCATCTCCTTTTGCCTTCTCTTCAACCCCACACCACCTCATGTGGTGCACAGATTTCTTCTTTGCATGTCTTGCACATACCTTCCACATCCCCCATCTGCTGCAAATCCTGTTTACCCAGTTGCTTCTCCACTTCTTTCATATATTCTGTCTTTTTTCCATCCTCATGCAGTCTTTTTACCCTCCTTGTATTGATTACTTCCTCCTGTCCATCCCTCCTTCTTTTCATTCATTGCATTTGTACCTTACCTTTCACCACCACCAAGTGGTGGTCAGAAAGTCCATCTCCCTAACCTCTGTATGCTCTTGGATCCATTACATACCTTCTTACTCTCTCATCCCCACACACACATAATCAGTTATTGCCCTCTCTTCATTCAGTTCATCACCCACTCTTCTTATCACTTGCCACATATACTGTACCTGTGGATCATGTTGTGCCTGAAGAGGGTAATGGCTATCACCAACTCCGTCCTTGCACAGATGTCCACTAGAGTACTATACATCCTTCAACTTTGCGAACTTTAACTTTGCGATTCACCAGTTTTGCGAGGTATTTCCAAAAGTCATGTATTTTTTAACATTTATGAACTTTGCGAGCGATCACACACTTTGCGAGGTCGAGTGGTGGGAGAGTCGTCTTCCCGCACTACTTTGCCACCCCAAGTAATGACATCATGGTTCATTGGGCGTACTGAGCCTCCTAGTTCAGTGGTCTGCCGCCCCGCCACGTTTGTTTGCACCTGTTTCCAACTAAGGTCACTGACCTTCACAATTTCGTGGTGCTCCTCGTAATACCCCAGCAGTCTAACCTTGCACAAGTGTTATCATGGCGCCAACGGGTAAGAAGAACAAGAAAATAATTTTGGAGACCAAACTGAAAATGATTGAAAGGAAAAAAGCAGGTGAAGGTAATTCTGCTATTGGTCAGGAGTTTGGTGTTGGTGAATTGACAGTGAGAATGATTTTAAAGAACAGTGAACAAATCAAGCAAGCAGCGAATAACTATGGAGGTGTTCAGTTTGATGGTAGAATGCTGGTAGACAACAAAGAAGTGCTAATAAAAATGGAACGATATCTTGCTCAATACATTCAAAGAAAGGAAAAGGAAGGGGTTACATTAGATGGGCGCCATATAAGGGAGCAGGCAAAGATATTCTATCACACGTGCCTTAAAAAGCCATTAATCCTCCAACAAAACCTTTCAAGGCATCGAATGGGTGGCTATGCCAGTTCCTCAAAAGGTAGGGGTTTAAACACATCAGGTTCAGTGGCGAGTGAGACAGTGCTGACTACAAATTGGTGGGCTTCACCCCAAGGTAAGCACTTTTTCCCACTCTTTCTCTCGACTCTACCTCTTAATTTTACGATGATAAATGAGGGAGCAGGCAAAGATATTCTATCACACTTGCCTTAAAAAGCCATTAATCCTCCAACAAAACCTTTCAAGGCATCGAATGGGTGGCTATGCCAGTTCCTCAAAAGGTAGGGGTTTAAACACGTCAGGTTCAGTGGCGAGTGAGGCAGTGCTAACTACAAATTGGTGGGCTTCACCCCAAGGTAAGCACTTTTTCCCACTCTTTCTCTCAACTCTACCTCTTAATTTTACGATGATAAATGAAACAAACATGAACTGATGTACTGTGCAGTAATATTAATAAGAAAACATCATAGGTAAGAAACATTTTTTAAAAATGCATTTACGCTGATGTGAAGACTGGCATGGTTTACAGGACTGGTGGCGGGGCGAGGCTTGGCTACTGTGGCCCCGCGGGGCCTACGTCATCACTATCACTGTCAGCAGATATTTCCACATCTTGCTGTGTTTTTTCTGCCTCTCTCATGAATCCCTTGAAGTCAGAATCGTCACTGGGGTCATCAGAATGAAAAAGGTTAGGGATGCTAGGATCGCTGGCTGCTTGGGGAGGGGTGGCAGGACGGCTGGTCGTTGGGGCAGGGTCTCTTGGGGTTCTCTTGAATTTTGTGATCAGAGACTGCTTCCTCTTGTTAACCCCATCTCTGTGGAGGTCAGCATAAAAGCGAAGTGGCCGAGAATTAATGATGCATAACCTGGCCAATATTCTCACCGTCATTGACCAGCTGTAAAAAACCATCGTGAACAACGAATGTGACAATTTAGGGCTCAGCAAGCATGCCACGGTGTTGACAGAGCCCTTCGTTTTTATGCTGACCTACACAGAGATGGGGTTAGCAAGAGGAAGCAGTCTCTAATCACAAAATTAATGAGAACCCCAAGAGACCCTGCCCCATCGACCAGCTGTCCTGCCACCCCTCCCCAAGCAGCCAGCAATCCTAGCATCCCTAACCGTTCTCATTCTGATGACCCCAGTGACGATTCTGACTTCGAGGGATTCATGAGAGAGGCAGAAAAAAGACAGCAAGATGTGGAAATATCTGCCCACAGTGATAGTGATGACTTAGGCCCCGCGGGGCGACAGTAGCCAAGCCTCACCCTGCCACCAGTCCTGTACACATGCAGTGTAAATGCATGTTTTTTTTGTTTCTTACCTATGATGTTTTCTCATTAATATCACTGTAAAGTACATCAGTTCGTGTTTGTTTCATTTATCATCGTAAAATTAAGAGGTAGAGTCAAGAGAAAGAGAGGGAAAAAGTGCTTACCTTGGGATGATGTCGACCAATTTGCCTTTATTTCATATATTTAATTGTTTGAATTTTGCGAATTTCAATTTTGCGACGGTTTTTGTCGACCATATTCTCGCAAAAATGGAGGAAGCACTGTACTGCCATTCTCATCCACTTCTGCATGCACACCCCACTCATCAACTACTCCATTCATCTTCACTTTCCCTGTTTTTCCATTCATATCTCTAAACAAAAACTTTCCGTGCATGCTTCTACGTTTTCCCAGAACTCTTCTTTCACTCTGCTTGCATGATCTTGCATTGGCTCATACTCACAATCACCCACGTTTGTATTCATACTTTCAGTCTTACCCACACAATCCTAGAACCAACTGATCCATACTTTCTTATATTCACCTTCCATCTCCTGCACACAACAATACATACACCCTCTTTTGTCCTGTCATTCTCACCTACTTGCAATGGTGGGCAGCGCAAACAAAAAAAGACCTTGCGCAAGCGCAATGCGCAAACCACAGTTCACTACTTCACACAAAGTAAATAAGGCAGTAGGACTGGACCAATGCGTTAACTTGTGGAAGTTCATATAGACGAGTGAACGAAGCGGAGAGGGACAGGGAAACAAAGGCTGTGATGTTGCCAGTTTTACTTTTACCTGCATTTTCTCAAGGCGTTTTAATAATTTAATATAGATATACAACAGCATCTGCAATTCCTTGCAAAAATCATTAAAACATATTATTAAAATCAAATATCTGCAGCTTAATAAATTACTAGGCTGTGGATATTTAAATAATATGTTTTAATGATTTTTGTAAGGAATTGCATATTCTACTCTTAATATGGTAAATAATGTATTTTTAATTGATTATTTTTCAATAATAATAATAATTAAAAAAAAACATTAAAATACATTATCTCTGTTGAAGTGTTTTAAGAAATGCTACTACCCTCCCGCCTCCCCCCAACAATCCAGCCCTCATGACCTGCCGGAGCCTCCCGCATCGCTTGTCCAGCCATGCGGGCAGCTCCCAGGACCACGTGTCCTGTGGATTGCGCACTGCACAAGTCAGGTGCGCAAGCGCAAATCCATTTATGCAAGTGCAACTAAATTTGCGCTTGAGCACCTGCCTTTTCATGTGGAAAAGTGTAATATTGCGCATGGTCTCGTGCGGTGTGCAATGCGCAAACGATATTCACCGAAGCGCAAGGGTACACAATTGCGCTTTGCGCAAGTACTTGCACTCCTGCCCAGCACTGCCTACTTGCGCGCATAAACCTCATCCATGCTCCCACTTTCACCACGTAATGTAGAATAATAATGATTTAGTTGATGAATACATCATCCTTCTGCTTTGTTACCAGGTTGTGGTGAAGGTTTCTCCTACATTCGTATCCCAAACAAGCCCACGCAAAACAAAGAAGAACAAGAGCAGCAACCCAAACGCACTGTTACGGGAACGGATGCCGATCTTCGGAAGCTGTCACTCAACAATGCTAAGAACCTCCTTCGTCAGTATGGAGTTCCTGAGGATGAGGTAACCTTTCACTAGATAAACTATAGAATACCTTTGCTTTAATTTGGTGCTCCAAGGTTCCCATCTTGGGAATCATCAGTTTCAAGAAATTGGCAACAGCCTAGGGGCAGTCCCAGAGATCTCGCAATGATCTTAAGGTATTAATGCACCTTTGAAGAATGAAGTTTGGGTGCTGGAATTGTTGTTGTTGTTGTGGCCTCAAGCTCATCAAAACATGAACCTACTTGACTGCAAGTTGAATTTGCCCTTCTCCAGCTGTCCACCATCCTACTTCCAGGGGATAGGGAGGGAATTTGTATATTGTGTATAGTCAGTTTGTTTTTACCTGACAGCATTGGGCTGCTCTTATAACTTGTACAATAAATTGTTGCATGAAATTTTGATAAACTTTAGTTATAAGGCAGGAATGTGTCTCATAGGTTTACTACTCAGATTGACTTTCCAGGCTGACTACACAGAGCAAAAAAGGGTGAGGGATATCTGTCAGGTTAGAAAAAAGGCACTGTAGTAGTCATCAGATCATCACTGTATTCTAAGGCAAACTGAGTTGTCAGCATACTTTCAGGAATGTGTGGGAAGGCTGAGAGAAGAATAGTCATTGAGTATTAGTGAAATAGAATGATACAGAAATTACCTTTTCACACAGATGACCAAAACCATGAGCCATTTCTGTCCACCTTGTGGATTGTGAGCCCTTGTGGGGTAAACAGTGCTAATTCACCATAATCCATATCCATTATGCATCATAAATAATGTATGGTATTAAGAGTAGGGGAAGCTGGTAAAAGTTGTTATGAATAATATATTTTTTTCCAGATTGCAAAACTGACTAGATGGGAGGTAATTGACGTTGTACGAACATTATCCACTGAGAAAGCTAAAGCAGGCGAAGAAGGAATGAACAAATTTTCACGAGGGAACCGATTTTCTATTGCTGAGCATCAGGAGAGGTAGGTTGTGGTTGAATTCTCACAATCAGAAAAACTATGTATCCTGTGCTGGGGAAGAGTTTTTCACTAACAGTACCATACTTTTAGTTTCATTTCATTTAATTTACAAAGGATCCAACATGTTTGCATGTATCAGCCTTGGATGCCTGTTGGCAGCTATATACAGTAGGCGCGGAAAGTACTGATGCTTTTTTGCCGACGTCATTCTTTTTCGTGTTAAGTGAAGTAGGGTCAATACTACCCTCCCCTGTGATGCGAATTGAGCTGACGCTTTTTCAGCGGGAGCTGGCAACCCTGCTTGATAGGTTTGGCACCACAGGAGCAGGCTCAGTAATGTTTGGGCAGCCACAGGAGGAGGATTGTCTCTGTGTGTGATGCACCACGAGGGCATGTTTTGACTCAAATAACACAGTTATTTGGATACCTACCACATTCTCATCATGCCTAAAGTAACCACAAGCAAGGACAAACAAACATGTGGAAGTGATTACTTTATACAAAGCTGGCCACAAACTCCCATTTATTGCAAATCAGATGGTGTTAGACTGAGGACAGTGCAGAGACTGGTGAAAGCGGTTCAAGGACAGTGGGGAGGCCATTCCTCCCACTCCACTTCCCAAGCCTGGGAGACCTCGTAAGACAACCTTCAGGACCCGTCAGCTGATCTCAAGGCAAGTTAGCAAGGATCCAAGGCTAACAGCACGGGATTTAAAAGAAAAGAACCCACAGTTGCTGGCAGATGTGTCTGTCAGAAGTGTGTGCAGCAACTGTTGCATGATGATCTGGGCTACAGGAGTTTTTGTGCTCGTAAAAAACCACTGCTAACTGCACTTCAGAAGAAAAATAGAGTAAAAATTTTTGTAAGAAATATCTTGCCTGGAGTGAGGAGCAATGGAAAACTGTGCTTTGGAGTGATGAGTCAACATTTACTGTCACTGGTACCCCTTCATCACGAGTGTACCGCAAACCAGGCAGTGACCCCCTGGATCCTAAGTACACTTCCAAGTTTGTTAAATACCCAGCCTCACTCATGGCTTGGGGCTGCTTTACATATTATGGTGTTGGTGAGTTGGTGATTCTACCTGCAAATGAAAAAGTGAACCAGAACAATTATTTAGAGCTATTATGTGATGTTTTAAGTGACTCTTTTGATAAAACCAAGGCAAGAGTATTTATGCAAGATTCTGCCCATGCACATGTTGCAAAGTCAGTGAAACAGTGGCCAACAGACTGTGAGGTTCCCTTTATTCGAGATTGGCCCGGAAACAGCCCAGATATCAATCCCATTGAGAATTTATGGGCGCACATGAAGCGGCACATCATCTTTGCCTAAACTTGAGGCTGCAGTCAAGCAGCTATGGAGCAGTTTTAGTCCGTCTGTTCTGCAAAACTATGCCATCAGTCTCCCCAGACGCCTTAAGAAGATAATAAAGGTGAAGGGGAATGCCAGTAAATACTAAATTCAATGGTGAGTGTTAATTTATTTGTTTATCCTTGCTAACCACAAGAATGTTTTCTTTTTTTAAGATGGTGTCAACACTTTCCGCGCCTACTGTATGTAACTCAATCTCTGTCAGCGTCCCTATTCACTTCCTTGTGCGTGAGATTACACTCTGCGACCTGATTCTAGGTCTTTTGTGGTCTGCCTCTCACAACCCTACCCTTGACATTCACAGCTTGCACCCTCCACACACAGTTCTCATCTTCCATCCCCTTGACATGACTGAACCATATCAATCTACTCCTCCTCATCACAACACTAACACATTCATATTCCATTCTTCCATTCAGCTCTTCAAACACAGTCCTTATTCCCCAGGCCTCTCATTCAGTTTGCACTACAAATCCATCTGGTCATTATTATTTCCATACATTTGAGCCTATGAATATCCTCTTCTTTACTGCCCAGCTTTCGCCACCATGCAACATTACACTCCTATCACACGCTGTATACTGTGATCCCATTGCATGGAGGGAGAGCCCTCTTTGTCAGGAGTTGCAACAGCTTCCTGAACTTCCTGCAACAACTTACCTTAGCCACAGGACATAAAATATCCCCCCAAAAACAGAACTCCTCCAAACACACAAGTGGCTCTCCAGCAAGAACAATCTTTTACTGTGTGCTTCATAACTCCAGAGTATTTAAATAACTGTATGTATACGGTATATCTTTTCTGTTTCAGATATAAAGAAGAGTGTCAACGTATTTTTGATCTACAGAACAGAGTCTTAGCCTCTGAGGAAGTACTGTCTACAGATGAAGGTTCCTCAGAGGAAGAGGACAATGATTCTGACATGGAGGAAAAAGGAAAATACATTGAAAATATTCTTGCAAATAAAAAGACAACATCACAGGTAAGGAATTTTTGAATTTGTTTCATGAATTCATTTCCCATACTCTAGTCCATCCATGTGATTTTATTACTGTACAGTATTAGCCTAAATGGAGTTTATTTTATTTAACATCTTCAGTATGAGAGGTCCACAATAAGTTGAATTATATTGCCTGGTGTAGTAAGACTAAACTAAGATGCCATCATATTGCAAGGGTTAAATGTAAATTATTTTCTAATCCCTTCAGAATTAGTTCATCCATCCATCCATCATCCAATCCTACATTTCCCCATGAGGAGCGTAGAAGCCCAGGGCTAGGCAAGCTGGTCCTTACATTTAAGATAAGAGTGACCAGCCTCACTCATCCCTGAGCAGCATAATGTGAGCAAAAACCCCAACCACCCCTTGGATATAATCCTTCACTGGCTCAATCCGATTGGAGTGCCTTAATTACCCACTAAACCACCAGGAGCCAAAATTTGGTTATATGGTTACCACCCAGCATAGTAAATGGTTTCCTGTTGTACAGGAGACCATTTGGCTTGTCACTCAGTGTAGAGTCACCCATAAGCAGGAGGAGAAAAGAATGAAGGAAAGAAAGACAGAAGAGGGAGTGTTAAGTCACCTGTAGTATTTTCCCTAAATTGAGTGTACAAAAGGTTTGATAATTATATATAGTCACACCTTAGTCACACTTCACATGTTTTGTATCATTTCATTGTTTCATTTGTAAAGGCTCCAACATGCATGCATGCATCGGTCTTGGTTACCTAATGGCAGCTCTCCATGCTGCTCCATCTCTGGCAGCCTCCCTGTTCAGTCCCTTATCCCTGGTGTCACACTCAGTGATGCTCTCCCAAGTCTTTTTTGGTCTGCCTCTAACAGCGTTAATCCTAATGTTAACAGTTCTCACATTCTGCACCCAATTGTCATCTCCTATCCTTTCCACATGCCCAAGCCATCTCCAACTACCTCTCCTCATCACAACACCAATACACTCCAGTCCCATCGTTCCTCTTGACTCTTCCTTCAGAAACCTAGCCCCCCCCAGGCCTCGCATTCAAGGATGCACTGCACATCCACCTAATCACTGTCATTTCTGTATGTTTAAGTTTGCAAATATCCTTTTCCTTTTCTGCCCAGATCTCAGTACTGTACAGCATTACTGTACACTCACACATGTTTCATACAAAGATCCTTCAGCACAGTGGAGAACCCTCTCAGTGTCAGGAGAGGCAACAGCTCCCTGAACTTCTTGCAGCCTCTTCTTACTCTAGCCACAGAAGTACCTCCAGCTCCACCTCCAGCATATAACATGTCTCCCAAGTAACAGTACTCTTCTACATACTTGAGAGAGACACCAGCAAGATCAATTCTTTCACTCCTGACAATCTCCACCTGCTTTTCCCAACATACCGCACACATAAAATCAGCATGATCTCACAGTCTACTTCTAATACCTCTATGACTCACATGCACTCTCTTATCACAAACATAGCACAAGATGGGATTACTTCCCATGCCCTTGTGGCAAACTCACATGGCCACTCTCTGTCGTCTTTGACAGCACTGCCACCAACCCTATATACCATTACCTTTGTTTGTATCTGCATTTACCCTTAAGCCCTTGTGCCCCATACCATCTCTCTACTTCCTAAATCTTTCCTCCACCTCTCTTTCATTCTCTGCAGTCAACAGCAGATCATAGCATACAATGTCTCCCACAGGAGTCCATTTCTAGTCATGTGAGAGGGCTTCTAGCACCATGATATATAGCAAGGAGCTCAAGACTGACCCCTGATGCACACCAACATTCACAGAAAACTCATCACTCAAATCTTCATTCATTCTTATCTGGGTGTGAGCACCCACATACATAGCCGTAACCACTCTAACCAGCCACTGTTTGATCCCAAACTTTCTCTCGTTGCTAGCTTCACCACCTCTCTAGGGACTCTGTCAAAAGCCTTCTCCAAATCAGCAAAAACAAAGTGAAGTTCTCTTTTCTTTCCTGTGTATTTTTCCTAAAGCTGTCGAACAATGAATGTGGCATAAACCCAAACTGCATCTCATCAGAATTCAGTCTTTCTCTGATCATACCTTCTAGAACTCTTTCCATTACCTTCATTGTCTAGTTCAAAATTTTAATGACTATAATTCCTCTTTCCATGGCATCACCCTTCCCTTTGTACAGATTTACAGTTACACTCTTCAGCCAATCATCTGGGACAACACACTCATATATAATTGTAGTTATCAGATCAGGAACTAATCCCATTCCTGTATCTCATGAATTGTTCAGCATTTCATCAGTCAATCCAGACACACCTGCTGCCTTCCCCACCTGCATCCTGCCTGTTGCTGTGCTTACAATAGCAGCATCAGTCAATGGCTAAGGGCCAAACACTGGATCTGCCGACTCCAAACCTTCTCTGCTCCAGTCAACCTCCTCATTGAGAAACCACTTATAAAGCTTTATCTAGGCATTTGTAGTATCCTCACTCTTCGCCACTACCTTTCCTTGAGCATTCTTCACACACTGCTCACCCATGATATCCCTGTTTTCCCTCTTGATCTGATTTGCCACCTTAAATATCATATTCTTCTTTTCCACACTACTTAGGTTATCCAGTAAAAGTCTCTGAGATGCAGATTTTGCCCTGTATACCTCTTTTCTAACCCTATGCTTGGAAGCCAGGTATTCCTCTTTGTTACAACACCTTTTCCATTCCTAGAAAAGACTTTTTTTTCTCCATAACTGCAGCTTCTGCACCATCATCCCACCACCAAGTTACTTTATGTCTTTGGGGGTGGGGGGCCTTGTCTATCCTCACACTGAATCAGTAACTCTCAGGAGATTGTTGAGAGCTCTGTTCTGTACTCGCTATACAATGATACTGCTTCAAGTGAAAACCCATTGCATAGCAATTTATCATATAGTGAGATTGATGCAGCATGGGTTCAGTGGGGATAGGGAGGGGGGGGCTTATGACCACGTAACTTAAGGGGAGCAGACAGTTGTTACTTATGAAGGTACATTTGTTTTTCTTATATTTCTCTCATTTTTTAATATGTTTTGTTACTTTTATTGAACAGTAACATCCCAAAGTTTGAGTAAATTTGGTCGATCTGTTTTTACAGAAAAAAAATAATATATGCATAATACATATAAAAAAAGAGACAAGAGAAATGGGAATCCAGGGGCGGTGTGTTTATCTGATCTCTATGATATTTGGTAGTTGTACTAATAAAACCCTCATTAATAAATTGCCCTAAAAGTTTTTTAACCTGTCCAGACCCGACCGCTTTTTTACCCAATACACCCCTCAGAACCCAACCGATTTTCAACTTGTCTTTTTTTTGGCTAAAACCTCCGCTTTTGGTGAGAAATATCGAAAATTCGTAGTGAAATTGCCCTCCTGAGCTTATAAATTTTGCTACAGGTGACAGTCAGCCTTACCTTTCATTCTCTCTCAGGGTATCTGGCTTCAAAGAAAACGAACTATGGGAGGGTTAACTAATTCAAGCCATTTAAATTACATATTTATTTATTTATTTGGTACGAATTTATGTGTAGTACAAGACTATATTCGTTTTCACACAATAATATAGGCGATATAAGCATTGTTCACTCACCTAAAACACCAACATATGGCACCTTCTTTTACGACATTACCACCTCATCACTTCTGTGTGTTTCTTCCTCTAGCTTCTTTATTTCTTTGTCCTCTACCTCAGGAATCACTTTCACCGTGAATTTCGTCATTGGAGAGACCGTGGCGCAACATGTCTTTACTGACCAGCTTACTGCTAACAGGTGAATTGCCAAGTGTGGGGGGGGGAGGGGGGCAGGTGGGGCCAGGCAGTATCCCTGCTTGACAGCAGGTACAGGAAGGCCTCCCACACGTGCCTGCCAAAATCACCCGCGAATCTTGAAAAATGTGCAATTGACTGACGTACGATGCACGTTGGTGGGTCTGAGCGTGGGGGGACTGGGCAGGTTAATATTCTTCACCATTGCTGAACAAAAAAAATCCCAGAATACCTATGTAGTTATCGCAGATTTTACTCCCTTTTGGCCATGTTCAAAAAATCATTACAGTCATGTTTGTCAGTCTCTAAAACAAATACTGTATATTTTTTTTTTCTTTTTTTATGCAAGGAAGAAGGAACCAAAGGCCACAGGCCTGCATACTGTTCCTTCCAAGAAAAAGCAAAAACAATGCAAAAGAGAGCCAAATTCAAGATCCGTTCAATTCAAGATGCTTGGAGACACTGCGTTTGAAAGACTAGAGATCATAGGAAGTAGGAAATACAGACAGAGGAAGACAGTTCCAGAGTTGACCAGTTGCATAAATGAAGGACTGGGAGTAACGGTTAACTCTTGCATTAGAGAGTTGGACAGAAAAGGGATGAGAGTTTGTTGCTAGACGGGTACTACGTGCCCGTCGTAGAGGTGGAGGGATGCAAGCAGACAGGTCAGAGGAACAGTGACCATTGAAGTAGCGATAGAAGAGAGATAAAGATGCAATAGTGCGGCGAAGAGACAAAGGTTGAAGGGAATCAGTAAGAGGAGGAGAGTTAATGAGACAAAAAGCCTTTGACTCCACCCTATTGAGAAGAACTGCATGTGGGGAGCCTCCCCACACATGAGAGTTGTACTCCATACACGGGCGAATAAAACCCGTGTACAAGGTCACCATCTGTGCAGGGGTAAAGAAAGTTCGGAGTCGGCCCAGCACACCTAATCTCTTGGAAGCAGATTTCACAAGAGATGTAATATGTTCTTTCCAAGACAAATCCCGAGAGAATGAAACCCCAAGCATGTTCAAGGATGATGCAGGACATAACTGTTCATTATTAAACATTAGTGGGTAATCCTGAGGAAGATTTTGTCGGGTTGATAAGTATAAGAACTGAGTTTTGGATGCATTAAAAATAACAAGATTATTTTTACCCCAATCAGAGATACAAGCCAAATCAGACATTAGGTGTGCCATAGCCTCATCCCTTTTATGTTGAAGTAACTGCTGAGATGGACGTTGCAGGAACCGAATGGAAAGGTGAAGGGTGGAATCATCAGCATATGAGTGGATAGGGTTAGATGTACAGCTTAGAAGGTCATTGATGAATAAAAGGAAGAGAGTAGGTGAT
>JAGKTI010007679.1:0-36082 GCA_018397915.1 Birgus latro | reverse complement strand
CCCCTTCTAGCAATCATGGGTCCTTCCAGTCTGCTTCCTTCTGCTGGATATGCATTAGGTAGAGAGACTTGTGACGGCTTTTGCAACATTTCTTGGAGAGTGATTCCGTTCTCTCTCTGTATGATATAATTTAATTGTTGACCATTGATTCTATAGTGTTTGTCGTCTGATCAAAAGGAACACTTCAGATGACAAAGTGTTTTGTTGCATGGAAGGGAAAAGTTTACGACTATGCTGTTAATACTCCAACCGTAATACTCTTGTGTTTACACTGTTCATAGGAGGCCGATTATATGACAGTTAATTCTGTTTGATGTAAATATGAATAGAAGTGGGTGTAAAATCTGGGAAGAAAATATCTGTGACTGTTATTTTGCAGTATATATTTGTACAATTTTATTCGCTGTATTGTTACATAACAGGAAGTCATATAGTTAGTGGATATATTTTGATTTTTAAAAGAAAAAAATTCTTTGCTAATTGTAAATTATACTATACATAAACAATACCAGTCACGTTCAGTAATGATTGAGAATGTAAAAAAAAAAAATATCAGTTGTGGATGTACTGAATTAATTTACGGGGAACATTTATCATAGCGTACCCTCCAATCATAATGCAAAGGACTTTATCACTCCACACACATTTACCTTGATATTGTTTCGTTAGTTGTGTTTCCGTGACACCCTTTGTTCCTTCTTTTAGTGTCGTATTGGTCTATATAGTCTCCTTTTTGTGATGGATCCGGCAAGTTTTGGGGAAATCAGTGTCACCTTGGAGCTAAGATGCGAATGAATGTATATGTGTGTGTGGATGAGTAAATTGGTAGTGTGTCGTCCTGTCTCGGCTACCTCCTTTTCTTTGGGGTAGCCTAGGTATATAGATAGATAGCGGGTTTTTATAGTATGGAAGGATGACAGCTGAATGCCGTACAAGGTTATCAAAGTATGTGCAAGGGACGACAGAAGTTCCGTTGGGTGGCTTTTCGTCAGTGATGGGATGAAATAATGATGTACTACGTTACCGTGGTTCTTCAGATATGTAAATGATTAGAATTACAAAGGAATTCAAATCATTGCAGTGAAAGTGGGGCACAAACATGAGATGAATGCTTACGACTGGAATATTTTAACTCCGATTTAGGGTGGCATTTTAAGCGACCGGCGACTTCTTAATGCCTCTGCCATAGCGATGTATTCTGCAAAGTTAGCCTCAGTATCCTCTTGCATGTTACTTGAAAGTCACTTTGGTTGTTTATATATGGATGGAGTTAAGAAAGAGGTCCAAAGGTAGTGCAGTGGATGATGGAGTGTCTATAATGAGAGAGAGAGAAGGGTTTGGACCTTACTGTACTGCAATATTAAATGCAGACGAGTGGGAGATGCAAGGCTTGGTGACTGACAATGGGGGTGCGTGTAATAAACTGAATCTAAAAGTGAATGCAAATAAGATTAAAGGTAATGTCTTTGAGAGATGTGAAGCAGAATGCGTAGTAAGGCTGGATGGTGGGGCACTGGGGAATGTGTGTGCATTCAGGTACTTAGGTAGTGTGATGAGTAAGGATGGAATTATAGAGTATGAAGTGCGTGAAAGGATGCAGCAGGGTAGAAAGGTTGCTGGTTCACTGAAAACAGTGTTAAGGAATAGGGAAGTGAACATGGAACTTAAAAAGACGTTGCATGACAGTACTGTGATCCCCATTCTAACGAAAGGAAGTGAAGCCTGGACCCTATCAGGACACTAGTCAAAAATGAGAACAGTGGAAACGAGTTACATGAGCAGCATATGAAACTACAGGGAGAAACAGTCAAATGAAAAAGTAATGGAACGTTGGAACAGAGATGTAGATGTGATTGAATGCGTCAAGAGAAACACTAGGATGGTTTGGCCGTGTAGAGATGATGGATATTGAGAAACTGACTAGCAAAGTGCATGTGAGTTAGGTGGAGGGAGAGAGGGTGAGGAGGAGGCCAAGAATGAGATGGAGATGTGAGTTGGAGAGATATGTGAGAAAATGGGATGTGAGTCTGAGGAAGGATAGCCAAATGACAGAGGAAATTGCGACGTGGAGGCGTTCTGTTTGTGGCCGTCCATTACGGGGTCAAAGCGTCTGGCAATAAATAGACATAGATAGGTAGATGTTACTGATATAAATAATGACCACAGTGGGACAATATAAATACAGTATTATGTAAGAGAATGTTAGGGTGAAATGATGCTACACTTCCTGCCAGCACTAGACGTTATCTTTGCACGCAGACTCATTGTACGGTGTTACTGCATATTTGTGAAGGGTAAAATCTGAAACAGACTGCAGATAAAAGTATTGACCATGACTTGTTCGTGGAAGAAACGATAAAACAGGAATGTAAGATTTATAACTCCTGAGAAATGGAGCTGCTGAGGAAACGTGTGGAGGGAACAAGAAATTTTTGTCAAATATATGGATGAAGGAAGTGTACTGATGGAAGCATAAAGGAATGAGTTTGGGCGGTATGGTCGCGCCGAGGGAATGGATAAAGGATACTGTATTAATGAGCCTGAATGTAAGGGATTTAAAAGTCCAAGAATGTACAAGAAAGCACAGCACAGACACTGAAGCAAGCGAACTGACAGGACAGAAATAGACGGATGAAGTATGTGCGCAGGTGTTCAAGAAAAAGGCTTTCAGGATTAATGGTTATCGATGGGGGGAGGGTCATAAAAGCAATCAATTTATGTTGCCTTAGTCTTCATTTAGAATCCGAAACGCAACCATCGGCTTTACATCCAGGTCCCAACTGTACTTTTGGTGAAAAAATGCTACAGGGAAACAAACTGTCCACTACTCTGACCGGCCCATGAATCGAACTTGAGGTCTCCAGTTCCGAATTTATACTACCAGCTCCTCAAAGGTTCACGTGACAAGTGTAGCACCGTTCCCTTTAATACCATCAAACGAAGGATTTCATTTCAATTTCACGCTTACCTTCATCGGATGATTTTATTCTGCTTGGGGTGGACATTTCAAACTCGTGGGGATATACGGAACATTAATTGCTTCCGTCCATTACAAGAATCTTTCCTAGTGAATAAAAACGTGTGTTAGTGAATTGATGAAGGAATACGCCATGGTGCTGAAGGGGTTACCTAAGGCTGTCGACAAAATGGCTGCGGCCCACAAGTTGTCAGAGCCGCACTTCGCACCTTCGCTACAGTGATATTTTCTCATCAAACTAAATTCTTGCTTCCACTAGATTTCTTTTTGTCACTCATTTTTTATTCAGTGTTCATTTACCCTTTCACTTACAGGGTGCTCTCCTTCACCTTTTAAAGTCATGTTCTGCACCAAGGAGGAAACGCCATCCTATTGAAGGCGTTAAGTAGGTGAAATACATACGCGAATTTCATGGACTAGAGTGCAGCGGAGAATTTTGATTCCCTGACATGTGTGTAGATGCATGGAAGATACGTTTATGCGGGACTCGATTAATAACTACACGGTTCTGTATATACATCTTTTCCAGTTCATGGCCATTCTTGTTTATTTACAATTGTAGGATCTGAAATATGACGATAATTAAGACAGTTGTTATTAAAGATGTGTGACAGGTAAAGATTGTATTACCAGGGACGGCAAAGATTAGTTAGATTTAAAAATGATTATACTCTCATGCAGTAAAATAATTTAAAATTCTTTATAGTAGGTGAAAAAGTTACTGAGGCGGGACCATATCAGTGTATCCTTGCTTGGAATAAGTTCAGAAACACTTTTGACTATAACTACTGTAGACTAACATGATTGCTCCCCACGCCCGTATCTATACCTCCCTCACACGTTCGTTATCCGATAATAAACCTTCTGAATAAACCTAAACCTATAGCAAGTATTTTCCCGAAGCATACTTTCTTGCCTCAGCCACAAGTATTCAAGCTCATTCCACCCATTCCTTTACTCTCGTTTGATGGCTTCGTGGCGTAATGCAGGTCACAGTGGACGAAAGCGCTTGTTGTAATCTTATCACCAGGCAAGTGGGTAGAGTTCTGGAGATGTACTTTGAAACAGAGAGGTCAAATGCTTCTTTTATTAATTTTTCCACTAATAGGGCGCGATCACATGATGACTAAAATGCCTGGCAGTAAAAAAAAAAATATAGAAATACGCCAAGGTTTGAAAGACTTAAAATCTACCTACGCCATCTTCTGTGCTTCTCTCTCCCCATCAGCCATCTCTACCTTGCCTCCCCTCCCTTCTCCTCCCCTCCTCTTCTCTCAGGGTTTTCTCAGGGGTCCAGAATTAATTCCGAAATGTTTCCGCCCCCCAAAATGTATGTATTAGTATTATAAAATTTGAAAACCGTTGGGGCAACAGTCTGACCTGCCATCCCACCCCCAGGCAGCAGGGGAGAGTAAGGGAAAATTTTGAAGGGAGGAGGGGTGATGGGGGAGATGGGGAGGAAAAAAGAAAAGGAGGGAAGGGAATGGGAGAAGAAAAGTGGTATAGCAAGGGATTGGAGAAGGATGGAGGGGAAGGAGGGATGAAGGATGGGAAGAGCACATAGGAGATGGTAGACAGTGGAGGGGAAAAATGAAAGATTGAAGAAGGACGGAGAGTATAGTACGAGAGAGAGAGAGAGAGAGAGAGAGAGAGAGAGAGAGAGAGAGAGAGTATGTTTCACCTCACCTCAACGGATGTTCTCCAGGTGCTACAATGAAAACAAAAATCTTTCTGAGGCACACGTTGATTTTTAAGGTCTTCTAATTACCCGTTCCCGCCCCGGAGGGGCTCGGGAACGGGTATTGTTTTCACTTGGTTTGCCCATCTGTCTGACTGTTAACAACTTTATGCGAAAACTTCTGGTGAACAGAGATGATGGGCTATGACTTTCTGATTACCTGATTAAATTTTGGGCCAAACTGGGCCAAGGCCCAGGCTGAGGGCCCCCAAAATGAAAAAAAAATAGTAAAAACATTTTTTCGCCATAACTCCTTTCAAATTCGTCATATCGACATGAAACCGAAACCTAAATGCGCATCTTTCAAATCTTCATCCTATAACATGTATCGTTAGATCAAGGAGGTCACCCTTCAGTCAGCGGTAGGGGGGGCAGTGTCAGGTGGGTCGGGCCTAAAATTTTAAATGGGCATGAAATCGTCAATTTTCACCCGATTTACTCCAAATTTGATATGGACATCTTTGACTACATATCCTGTTGTGTTTATACGTCAGCAATAAAATTACTGCCGGGGACGGGTTTGTTGGGCCTTGGCACCGCCTCTTGTTTAGTAATGTTCTTTCCTTAGCGTCTTGCTTTCACCAAGTACTTATTCATGGAAAATGCTTCATCTCTCCTTCCCTCGTCAACCAGTCAAACTAAATCAGGAGTTTGGTACGAAGGTGCCAGGAGCTGATGCACCAAATACAAGTGACAGGAAATGCGGGCCTTATTTGCAGATTACATTAATTCATCAATTTATGTACTTATTCGGGTGAGAGAATTTTGATGACTTAGTTACTTTGTGCAAACGGTGGTTTCTAATATCACTAATTATCGTCCAGTCTGTTTAACGTCTTGTGTGCGCAGACTCTTTGGGAAGATGGTTAGGGTGAGGCTTCTTTGGTATCTAGAGAAAACGGTTCCTTCCTTCCTTAACAAAGTGGGTTTCGTTGAATGTGATTACATCAGGGAATCTCATTAGTCTTGAGTCAACTGTCTGTGAGTCACTTGCATCTCGAGAACATCTTATGGCTGTGTTCTTTGATCTGGAAAAAGCATACGATACAACATGGCGCAATGGCATTCTGAGTCAGCTTTACGATTTAGGGATGCATGGCCGACTGCCATTGATTCCTTAGTGACTCTTGTCAAATAGCAAGATTCAAGTCGTGTTGGCTCCTCACTCTTTGTCCCTCGAGTTCAGGAGGAGGTCTTCCACTGGGGAGTGTGGTCGGTGTTCCTTTATTTGGTATTGCCATAAATGGCATAAGAGGTTCCCTGTCTAAGGATGTGTTTCTTCCCTTTATATAGATGACTTGGATCCCGGACGTGTGCAGCTGAGAGGAGGATGCAGCTAGGACTGGACAGGGTCGCCAACTGGGCAGAAAGGAGAGGTTTGCGATTTTCTTCAAGCAAGACTGTGGCTCTGCATTTCTGGAGAAAAAGGAGGGGTTCATCCTGAGCCTGACTTTATTTTTAAGTGGGTGCTAACTACAGTGCGTAGAGGAGAACAGGTTTCTCGGCTTAACATTTGACTGTCGACTTAATTTGGTTTCGCATTTGAAATTTCTGTGAGTGTCTTCTTTGCAAGCAATGAATTTGTTGAGGGCACTATGTCATACCTCGTGGAGCGCTGATAAGAGGACACTCCTACACCTATACTAAATGGTACAGGTTAGTGGGATCTAAACCTGCCTGTGGTTGTGAGGTGTACTCCTCAGCTACTGTACCGAGGCCTAGTATTCTCAGTCCTGTGCATCATGCTGATTTGCATCTTGCACCTGGCGCTTTGAGATCATCCCAATTTCCTAGTTATCATCATCATCATCATCATCTCACGGGAGATAATGGGTCTATGTATTGGGAAGTGTCGTGTAGTGAACACAGATTTTTTGGGGAATAGGTCTTATTCTAAATATATCCACGAAGGAAATAATGTCCATGGGGTAAATAGGTACATAATGGAAAAGTGGTCTGTGCTGGAACAGGTTCATAGAGGGAAAGTAATGTATGGGTGTAGCAGGTGACAGACTCTTGTTGCTGGTTGATTTTATATAACATGGTAAAGGTTAAAGTGGGGGCAGATGCCATAAGACACTTAGCCAAGGTACTGATCATAACTCCACTGTGGTTTATTCATTCACTACCCTGGGTTACAAGGTCACTACATTCTACAGAATACCACAGCTTCCACCGCTAGGGGTTACTTCCGGTGCTCATTTTATCACCAATCGAGAAAGATTGGTGGGCACCTGTGTGGAGTGGCGTCAGCTACCCTTTCTGGGATTCGCACCCCGGAACAATGAAGTCGGCAAGTCGTAGCTTGCAAGGCTATCCACTTAACCACCATGATGTTAGTGATGGTAATGTTGACAATGATATTTCTGGCAACAGTCGACACACACTGAAGTCTCTCCGTGTAGATGATGATACTGTATTCTTCGCACCAACTGACATACACTGAAGCCTCGCAGTGTAGATGATGATGTCACTCCACAACAGTCGACATACACTGAAGCCTCTCAGTGGAAATGATAATATTTTAAGCAACAGTCGACACACACACACTGAATCCCTCTACTGTAAAAGATGTTTTTGGCAGCAGTCTACGCCCATTTAATCCTGAGGACGATGTTGGTGGTGATATTCTTGCTAATGATATTCCTGGCCACAGATAATACTTCCTAAAGCCTCTCTGTGCCATGGTATTCTTGTCAACAGTAAATACACACAATGGCCTCGAGACGATGTCAGTGATAGTATTGCTGGTGATAATATTCTGGACAACAGCCATGGTCGACACACATAAAAATCTGTCCCTGAAAGCTGTGGCCTCAAGCAAACAACAGCTTAACAAAAACTCCCTTCTTGCCATTTCCCCGACACATCTCACCTTTCATGAGACTACGACTCAGGTGGTATTCTGATGCACTTGACCCCATGAACATTTTCCCCCAAGCTATATGTGACCTGTTGCAATATATCATACTATGTTATTATTTTCTTTAAGTTGACTGTTCCAAGTGCCTGCATATTTCCCAAAGCTTCGCGTAATATGTGGCGGATTCAGAAGATTAATTTAACTTTAAAAAGGAATAATTAAAATACTGGCTTATGCTCTCTCTTCCCCGTCACTTTTCCATGGCTGCTTTGTGGAACTCTTGCCATTTCACTGCGATATTTGTTCGTCTGTCTCATGCATACTAACTGCACACTATTTTATTCACAAAAAACAGAACCCTTACGTAATCAGGGGGTTAAAAACGATATCAACTGCCTTTCACATGTTTGGTATAACTTTAGTACACTCTCGGAGATAAATACCGATTCATTTAATTACAATACATAACGAAGCAGGGAACAATAGCTTTAGACCAGGTGAGTATCTTGGGAGCCCAGCAAATCATTCAAAATATTGCGCAAGAGTTTCAGAACTGTTCAGCACAGAGTTGTTGGATATTACTGTCCGTTGTTGTGCTTTACTCAGGTTGAAGTCTGACGATTTTATTCAGCACAAGGAAACCCCATTGGATGAAAGGGTTCAGTACAAAAGGCTACACAAGGTCGTTAATCCTTTGAAACCCTTGACTAATGTAAAGCTCAGTGAAGTCGTTTTTAGGTATAAGGGCACCAATAAACGATGGCAGGGTTACTTGAGATAGTTTTAAAGCCTTTGACTGTTAGCATGAAAGTTATGAGAGGTAAAAGTGTGTTGATCTTTGGTCCGCCTCGAAAGGGTGAACGAACACTAATTACGGAAATGGTGACGTTATTTGTCCGTAACACCTTCAATGATGTATTTTTATATACTGTTTTCTCTACATATGCAATCTTGTGGAGAGTCTGTGGAGCCTGTGTGGAACTTCTTCATGTCATACCCGTGTTCAAACCTGATCCACATTATTTTATATTCATTTTATGTGAGATTTTTTTTTTTTTTTTTTAAAGCGGACGGGTCACACATAACCTTCATTAGTCTCTTGTGTACGAAAACATTTTCCATAGCTACTGAAAACCGCATGGGATAGCAAGAATACAATTTTAAAATATTTTAGATGACATTTTGATACTCTATCTTGCATATCTTTCAATGCTTTTATCAGTAATAGTAGTGCATCACCCTTACGGATTCACAAATTCATTTGTCTCGTGAACCATTTGTTTCAGATGCGTTATTTTTGACGTTCATTCTTTTGCTGTGTAGTTTATATTTATGCTTTGTTTCATTTGTGTATATTCACTGATATGTGTGCTTGAGGATTTTTATTTTATATCTATATCTGTATCTGTATCAACCTATCTATATACAGAGTAAATATACATATGTTATCACTAATAATGAATATAATTTTTGTGGTACGGTTCAATGGTTCAGTATCACGAAGTTCCTGGTTCATTTAGACCCGAGCTGGTGTGATCTGAGACTCTGAGGTGGTCAGTTGTGTTTGGCTTCCTTTCTGAGCACGCACGTTCTTACTAACTCATCCTTTTGCTTTTACATAATAGAAAAAAAAATTCTTCGATTTTGGCTTGGCAGAGTTTGGATTTCCTTTCCAACTCTTCGGAATTTCATGGTCCTTCTTGGAAGGTCAAAGTACCACATTCATTCACTTGTCAACATCGCGCTAATAGCCGTCGTCATACTGGATACATTTTAGGATTGTTTTCACAGCTGGGTTAATAGTATTTGTGTTGGTCTTTTTAAGACATAAGGTCTTTTAGTAGTTTAGTAAAGTGTTTTAACAAAATTCAAACATCTTGTGTATCCCAGTATGGAATATATATATATTTTTTTCCTGAAAGCAGCTGAAACCTGTTAAATGGTGCCTGGTTATACCAATGTATTGTTGGGCAGTATATTGTTCTTGATTATGATGTAATTCCATTACCCTGTTGATCCCATTTTAAGACCGTACACCACGTCGAGGGGGGTCACCTTGACGTGGTAGCGGGGCAAGAAGCGTGGCTGGCAGCACCAACTACTCTGGAGGCGTTCTTACTTTTGTAAGGTTCGGCATTTGTCAGCCTCGTAGATCAAGCATCTCCCCTATATAACTGCTAGAGGAGGCCCGCTGGTGATGTTGCTCGTCCATGCCTTTTTTCCATCCTGGATGTTTTTTTTTTACTCCCCACGCGTTTGTTTTGCGTGGCGTTCCGTAATGCTGGGAGAAGGGAGTCCTGGAAGATGAGTGATGCTGCACAATGCGCCCTGCAGCTGACAACACACGTCTTCAGTCCCCAATTCTGGCTAGACAGGCGACCCGGTTGGGTCCGGACAGGTCAATCGCCTGATTATACTTTGGTTAGGGTCAAGTGGGCATTAGAGGCCCCGGTGGCTCCTATCGTCCTGGAGTCACCCTTGCCTGGGTTCCCCAATGATTACCCACATATACTTCCTCACTACCTCTGGGGTCGCCAATGGTGTTATCCCTGGCATATGACCTCCTCTTGTTGGGCTCCGTGGTTGGTGGAGGGGTGAGGGAATGATATAGTTGTTTTGCTGTACATGGCATTGATTAATGAAAATAATGTTAACGACCACGTATGTTCCTTGCCACTCCGGCTCGAAATCCCTAATTGCCACTCTTGAGCCTTATCAGGCCCCTTGGGAATAAACTTCTTTGCCCCGGCGTTCAGCTGGGTCTGGGAGGCGTTCCCGTCGTGTTGGTGCGGCTCGGGGGTTGACTCCAGACAAGGCAATACTGGCGTCATTTTTTTTTTTTTATGCAAGGAAGAAGGAACCAAAGCCCAGGGCCCGCATACTGTTCCTTCCAAGAAAAAGTAAAAACAATACAAAAGAGAGCCAAATTCAAGATCCGTTCATTTCGAGATGCCTGGACACTGCGTTTGAAAGATTGGAGATCATAGGAAGAAGGGAATACAGACAGAGGGAGACAGTTCCAGAGTTGACCAGTTGCATAAATGAAGGACTGGGAGTAACGGTTAACTCTTGCATTAGAGAGTTGGACAGAAAAGGGATGAGAGTTTGTTGCTAGACGGGTACTACGTCGTAGAGGTGGAGGGATGCAAGCAGACAGTTCAGAGGAACAGTGACCATTGAAGTAGCGATAGAAGAGAGATAAAGATGCAACAGTGCGGCGAAGAGGCAAAGGTTGAAGGGAATCACTAAGAGGAGGAGAGTTAATGAGACGAAAAGTCTTTGACTCCACCCTATTGAGAAGAACCGCATGTGGGGAGCCTCCCCACACATGAGAGTTGTACTCCATACACGGGCGAATAAAACCCGTGTACAAGGTCAACATCTGTGCAGGGGTAAAGCAGATTTCACAAGAGATGTAATATGTTCTTTCCAAGACAAATCCCGAGAGAATGAAACCCCTAGCATGTTCAAGGATGATGCAGGACTGAGCTGGACATTATTAAACATTAGTGGGTAATCCTGAGGAAGATTTTGTCTGGTTGATAAGTGTAAGAGCTGAGTTTTTGATGCATTAAAAACAACAAGATTATTTTTACCCCAATCAGAGATACGAGCCAAGTCACACATTAGGTGTGCCATAGCCTCATCCCTTGTTTGCTGAAGTAACTGCTGAGATGGACGTTGCGGAAATCGAATGGAAAGGTGAAGGGTGGAATCATCAGCATATGAGTGGATAGGGTTAGATGTACAGCTTAGAAGGTCATTGATGAATAATAGAAAGAGGGTTGGTGATAGGACAGAGCCCTGAGGAACACCACTGTTGATAGGTCTAGGAGAAGAACGATGGCCGTCTACAACAGCAGCTATAGAACGACCAGAAAGGAAGCGAGAGATGAAGGCACAGATAGAAGGATAGAAACCGTAGGAGGGCAGTTTGGAAATCAAAGATTTATGCCAGACTCGATCAAAAGCCTTTAAGATGTCAAGTGCAATGGCAAAGCTTTCGCCAAAGTCCCGAAAGAAGGATGACCAGGAGTCTGAAAGGTAGGTGAGAAGATCGCCAGTGGAGCGTCCCTGACGGAACCCATACTGACGTTCAGAAAGAAGGTTGTGACAGGAAAGATGCTTTAAAATTTTTCTGTTAAGAACTGATTCGAAAACTTTTGCTTGGCTGACAAACTGTGCTTTTTGGACATGTTTGAACTACTACTGGAATGGTTTTTAGTAATGTTGAAGCATACGGGTTCAGTACATCGCCTATATTGTTGTACGTTATACCTGATGCTGAATCAAAAATTCCATGTCCGAAGCTATCACCGAAATTCACCTTAAAGTTAACATTTATGCCCTCCAATCCTTAATGAAATATTTTGCCTCCTCTCTGTGCCAACAAGAGATGACATGTGCAATTCAAGCTGGAGGGCATTATATACGTGAACATGCTTTTAGTAAGGATCAAGTTTTTGCGGTCTATTGACGTAGTTCTCCTAAGCCAGAAAGTTTGCCTTGCAACTGGGTGTAGGCCACCTTTGGGATTGATACTTCCTAAGTTGATTATGGGAAAACAGCTCCACACGAAATTCTGCAGGTTACTACTTCATAATGATGCTTTAAAATTAGAATGGAAGTTTTTCTCTCTCTGCCTGCTGATTCAAACGCGCAAGCCATCCTTTAATATCGTTGTGTGTTCTGATTGGAGTTAAACACCGACCAGTCTCCTTTGCCTTGTACTGAATTTACTATCCACTTTTTGCGGATATAGTTATCGTTAACTTGTGCTGCGAGATCTTAGAATGCAGTCATATGTTAATGCAGCAAGAAGGGCGAGGAGAGCCGTTTTCTTGTGCATTTGTGGAGACCTTTCCTAGCGTAGTAAGCAGTTAGCAATTATTCTAACACAAGGAAAAGAAGTTTTAGGTAATACTAAAGAACTATAACACAGGTCTGCAAAATTAGTAGTTAAAAATTGGTTTAATGCTGAGTAGTTATTTTTTACTGCAGTTATGAACACTAAAAGATACATTTAGAACAAAATGTAGGTTAGGTCCCAGTATGGCAAAATGTACGACAATAATGAAGACAGTAATAAAATTTGCAAGGATTTAGTAAACCATAATCTAATCATATTTTAATTTTTTAAAAAAATACAATTATCATACTGATATACAGTAAGACCTGACTATATCGGACTAATTGGGGCTCAAGCTATTCCGAAAAAAGCGAAGCTCCGATAAAAGCGACATCAGGACTTCCCCCTACCAACCCGGACTCTTTCCGATATGTCAGACATTAGTCCGGACCCCACTCAAGGTTTTTCTCCCGTGATGTCACCAAGTGTTTTCACTACCATCCCAGGACTGTACTGTACTCTATATCATACATTCACTACAATAATCTAATGGTACTGTACAATATATACTGAATAATAATGTTCTACTGTACACTGATAAACATGTCTTTTATTAACCTTATTGTGATGCACAGTACATAGAGCAGCTGAAGTGATCCATTAGTGGAGTCTCTAGAGTAGAAATGATTGAACATTGAGGTAGGTGATGTACTTTTAATTAAACATAAAGGCACTTATACTAGAGCAGTACAGTATTGTACTGTTGTACTTTGTCACACACAAACTCATATTACACACTGTACAGCACTACAAACTTATACTGTAACTAAAGGTGTTCCATTAACGCAAGCACTTAATATTATTGTACCGTAATGTAGACCACCTAGGAAAGACTGTTCTTTATCGTTACATATTACAGGACAGTAATTTTAAACACTTATGTACTGTACACTTCATACCATACTGTACTCTACACTGAGAAATATGTCTTTAATTTGTCTTATTGTGATGTGCATGCAGTAGCGTGAAGTGGCCCATTTGTGGAGTTTGTATAGTAGAGATGATTGCAGTGGAGAGGTAAGTGACACACAAGACCTTAAGGCACTTACAATAAAGGCACTTACAATAAAGCCGTGTACCGTACTGCCTTAAAGTCACACATGCAGAACTTAATTCTGAAACTTAAACACTATGAACTTACAACTAAAGGTGTTCTCTTAATGTTAGCACTTAAAATTACTGTACTGTAATGTAGCACTTTGAGAATACATTACACAACTTTACATCTCTGTTCTATACACATTATCTTTCTATCTATTGCCAGACGCCACAATCCCGCAAGGGGCGGCCACCCGACTTTGAGTTATTTGTTTTTCGGGGAGGGGCACTAACCCTCCACCAACTCACTTGCTGACACGTAGGGAGCACGTATGGTTTGGTTATATGGTTACCACCCAGCGTTGTAAATGGCTTCTTAGCTGACAGGAAACCATTTGGCTTGTCACTCAATGTAAAGCCAACTGTAAAAGAAAGAAACGCAATAAGAAGTGACAGGAAAGATGGGAAAAATAGGAAGAGAGGAGGGTAGGCACAGAAAAAGAATGATAAAGGCTAAGGAAAAAGTAGGCAGCACTACATCAAGTGAGCCTCATTAATGAAGCACTTTTACTGTACAGTGCACATCTTAAACACTTCTGTTCTGTACACTTTTTCACGATCTCACAAACTAAAGATGTTCACTTTGTACTACAGTAATTATCATCATCATCATCAGTTCACTCGTCAACTTCCAACAGTACATCTGGGACTCATGGGGACAATATGTGCAGGGACGACGTCGATGCAAATGACTGAAGGGAAACATCACTGTCAGACCCGGAGGCGTGGTGTGAAAGTGTGGCTGGAGTAGGAGTGCGGCTGTGTGCAGCAAGCTTGAAAAAGTCACTAATTTGTGCTTGCTTCTTCCCCTCCATCACCGCCCTCTGTAATTCTTGCCTCAGGTGACGGACAGTCGTGTAATACTCCCCGAAGTGAGCACCTGAATCATGGTCAAGAAAGCGGAGGATGAGGTCTGTCGCATCAATCACGGGGGGTATGGAGGGGCCTGGTGGTTCTTCCTCACCCTCCTCCTCCTCCTCCTCCTCCTCCTTCCCCACCCTCTCAGCTAAATGTGACACCTCGGCTGCAATTTCCTCCTCGGTGAGGTCGTGGTAACCTGGAAAGTCTGCATCTTCATTCAGCCACTCCTCTACTTCCTCATTTGTGAGGGGGCCCTGGTCAGCTGCCTGCAGGAGTTGGTTGAAATCCTCTGGCTCAAAACCTTCAAAACTATTGTCCAAGCACCTGGGCAACTTCGTCTACCCATTTTTCAGGGTGGACAAAGGAACCTCCTTCCAGGCCTCTGCCTAGTTGAAAATGGCATCCTTGATGTTGTATGCCTTGAAATTTTCCAGTGTTTTCTGGCTCCGCCCATCAATGTACCCTTCCTCCCCCATGCCTTCCTCAACCACAGCTAAGCACTGCCGCAGGTACTTCTTCCTATATTCCCTGATCCATGGGCTGGATCAAGTACGTCGTGTTATGAGGGAGGAAGATGGCTTTGATATTTCCGTCGTCGCTCACAAGGACGTTGTCGGAAGAGTGTGCTGGTGCATTGTCCAGCAGCAGTACAGCCCTGACGTCCTTCTGGGCGGTGCCATAGGCACGCTGCTGGATTCTCCTGACGGCTGGACAGAACACCTGAAAATATCGTACTTAAAATCTTAATAAATTCCACTACCTGGCCATACCGCAAGTTTGATTTTTAGGAGTTTATTTAGTACTGTACAGCGTTCGACTTCGACCCCATGCAGGGTTGAAGTCAAATACGATATTCATACAGGAGTGAAGTCAGTTACGAAATAAAATCTGACGTTCCAACACGTGGCTAAATTGCAACTTTGTTCCATGTTTAGGATTACAGTATACAGTGTATTTCGTGTTTGACTTCACCCCATACAGGGTTGAGGTCAAATACGGTATATCACGCAGGGGTGAAGTCAGTTGCGAAATGAAATCTTGCGAATTCCAACACGTGGCTAAATCGTAACATTGTTCGACGTTCAGGATTGTATTTCGTATTTGAATTCACCCCATACAGGGTTGAAGTCAAATACGATATCAAATGTCATGCAGAGATGAAGTCAATTACGAAACTAAAATCAGACTGTAATACCATGTGTAATAAACCAAAAAAATACAACTGTATTTTATATTACTGCACTGTATTACTTTATATTGTTTTTTTATTGGTTATACATTACAGTACTGCATTGTGTTTTATTCTGTTTTTAACTGAATTTTATGAACTTAACTTTTTCGTTGGTTGTACTGCACTGTACTGCATTAATTTTATTCAACAGTGTTTTATACAGGAATTTATGAATTGAAATGAACTTACCTGCTTGAACCACTGTAGAAAGATCTGTATGAACCAGGCCTAGGGGTTGTGGTAACAGTCCACAGGCAAGCAGTCCATGAGGTTCTTGAGAGCTCTGGGCTTCCTTGCCTTGCCCACCACAGCAGGAAGTATACGGTGGGACCCGTCAACGTTGGGACAGACAAGGATAGGTATGTGGTCCTTTATCTGCTTGTGGGCTGGCGTACTTTGGATGCTGATATGAGACTGAGTGTTCCGGGGTAAATTACGTCAGAAACACCCAATCTCATAGGCGTTATATATCTGGAACAGGCGGAGTCCATTCTCGTCGATAATATTCTGCAGTTTTTCTACGAAGGGCTCCACAGCCTCGTGGCCGGCACTCAGCAGCTCTTCAGTCACTGCTTTGTTCACGATGCCATGCCTGGTGTGGAAGCTGAACAACCACCCAGAACTTGCCTTAAAATCATTATGGCCAAGGTGTCTAGCAAGGCGTTCGGCAGCATTCTGTATGTCAATGCCACGTACAGGTACACCATCGGTGCGTTGCTGTTTGTACCACGTGAACACGGCATCATCGAAGCCCTCATAAGGCTGCCTCCTGTCCTGGAACACCTTCGTCTTGCTCCCCCCAGTTTCAGTTTTCTTGGCCATGGCTTTCAGTTTGTCCTTTGCATGTACCAGGTCATAAAACTTTGATTTCTTCATATTGTATTTCTTCATGAGCGTCGAGCTGTATGTTCCCTTCTCATACTCCTCCAGAATCATCAGTTTCTCCTGCAGGGACAAGGACTTCCTTTTGGCCTTGGTAGAAGCAGCAGAAGAGGTTGATGGGGCAGCAGAAGCCATTTTCGTCACTCACAGTGGGTAAATATCCGTGATGGTAAGAGGGCACTGTTGGTAAACTGATCGCAACGGAAGCACAGGCCAGACCTGAGACAGAGCGAGAGGACAGAGGAGGCTGTGGTGATGCCAGCCAGCCACCACCAATGCACGTACGAACACATAAACTGTACGGACAATACCCCTCATGCAGTGTGCTTTCTACAGAACAAAAGGGGATATTCCGAGCGTCACCAGTCTGGACTGAAGCCTTATTTCCCAGAATAATTCCGAAACATCCAGCATGTAGTCTGGTAGGTTTTGGCGTGCTTTTTCGGGAATAAAAGGGGGAATTTTGGGCGTCACCGGTCTGACCTGAAGTCTTATTTTCCAGAATAATTCCGATACATCGAACATGTTGTCTGGTCAGGTCTGGCGCGCTTTTTCAGGCAAAGAAAAAAAGGGGAAATTCTGGGCATCACCATTTCGACGACCTGAAGTCTTATTTTCCAGAATAATTCCGATACATCCAACATGTTGTCTGGTCGGTTCTGGTTCCTTTTTTCGGAAAAAAAAAGGTAAATTCTGGCCATCACCGGTCCGGACTGAAGTCTTCTTTTCCGGAATAATTCCAATGCATACGACGTGTAGTCCAGAAGCTTCTCTATTCCGATAAAAGCAAATTCCGGGCTACTGAAGTCCGATATAGTGAGGTCTTACTGTAATTAACTTTTTAGAATCAAATAGAGGTCTTGATGAGGTTAAATCAGTATGGGAAAGAAAGTTGTATCAAATCACCCATGGGCCATAATTAATCTTAACGTACATCATCACTGGGGCCAGTTTGCCTCAGTCTGTAAAATTGATAATGATATGCAGTATAACAGATTCAGAACTGTGCCAAAATTAAAATGCTGTTATTATGATACCAAGGCTGAAGTGTACTGAGAAAAATGGACAGCTGAAATATACAAGCATGGGAACTTTCATTCATATTAGCCAATTAATTTTTTTTCAAGGGATTAAAAGTCAAATGACAATATAGCCTAATATAATAAAGAACACAAAACAACTAACTAACATCACATTCTGCACTTTGGACGGTCACCATAAGCTGGACACCCTATAAATTTGGATAATATTTAGCAAATGCCACAACTGGAATTCATTATACAGCAACATTTCCAGACTCTTTTCTCTTAAAACACTTTTGTTACAAGTGAAATAATTTATAGTACGTCTCCTCATCACCACCATCCCTGTTAGAGCAAAGATTATGGCTAGAAAATGGGCAGGGGCCTAGCCAGGGTGAGGCAAGAATCCTCTGCTAAAATTTGGCAGGGAGATGCAATTATGAATATCATTGAAGAAAATAAACGTCACTGATATATTACATGGAACACATTCCACAAAAAAGCTACAGTGCAAATTATGCAGTTAACAAACAATGATAAAGTATTTGCAGTAGTGTGACTCTGAATTTAATATTTCTCTTTCACCACCAGACGTCAGTGCCTGCATTGATGTTGACATATTTCAGTGAAGCAGGGAGGATATATTTCCAGATGTGCACACGTATGAAGGACCATAAAATTTTGCCTCCCTGAGGGAAATCCTAGCTATGCTTATTTTAAATGGGTTATACCCAATAAAATCGACTATCAAATGTGAACAGATAATAGCAAAACATTAAGAAGGACAGTTTCACTTCAGAAAACCATTTGTGGCATTTGTTAAAGTAGGCTACCAATAATTTTACAAGACTGATAGATTTATTCTAAACTTAATAATTCAGTGTTTACTCATCAGTTCCTCCCCGCTGCAGGGGGTCACCTTGACGTGGTGGCGGGGCTTGGAGCGTGGTTGGCGGTGCTTGGGGGCTTGCCTACCTTTGTAGGGTTCGGCATTTGTCGCCCTCGTGGACCAAGCACCCCCTACATCACCAGTGGAGGAGGCCTGCTGGTGATGTTAGTCCCAGCCCGTTTGCCATCTAGGGCGGGACTTTTGCCTCCCCACGTGTTTGCCGTGCGTGGCGTCCCGTAATGCTGGGAGACGGGAGTCCTGGAGGTTGAGCGATGCTGTACGGTGCGTCCTGCAGCTAGCAATACACCTCTTTCGTCCCTTATTCTGGCCAGACGGGCGGCCTGGTTGGGCCCGACCAGGTCAATCGGCTGGTCATGCGTTGGCTAAGGTCAAGTGGACACTGGGGGGCCTGGTGGCTCCTATCGTCCTGGAGTCACCTTTGTCCTGGTCCCCCAGTGGTCACCTGCATATACTCCTCTGCTACCCCTGGGCTCGTCAGTGGTTCTGTCTCTGACATACGGCCTCCCCCTGTTGGGCTCCGTGGTGGGTGGGGGGTGGGGGAATGAAGTCATATGTGTCTTATTATGGATAGTTCTATCAATTCCCTAAATGGCCTGAAGGATGACGACCATATATCTGCCTCTGGACCTCCCTATGACCCATGTACTACAAAGGTTCCATCTTCTGGTAAAGAGTCCCTTATTACCACACTGGAACCGTATCAACCACTGGCTCGCTTGAAGTCCCGTAGGGGGTCTGGTCCTATTCCTACTATTGTGTCACCACGTGTGGTCTTGCCTGGATTTTAAGAACCTGCCCATTTTGCTCGGTACCTGGTGGTCCATGCAGTGGAGGGTGTCCCTGTGGCGGACTTAGATATTTTTGGGGTATATCGAACTATTGTTTCTGCTTGTGGTAGAAAGTCAAAAATGTCATCCCAAAAGGATGGGAGCCTCCTTGTGGAGGTCACCTCTCCAGAAGAAAGCCATTGACCCTCTGTCCTGTCTAAAGTATCTGGGGCTTCTGTTAGGTGGATGCCACATCCCGCTTTCAACCAATCTCGTGGGGTGGTGTATTCGAGAGAGATGCTCCGGTACTCAGAAGAAAAACCTCTTGAGGAACTGAAGTTCCGTGGTGTAATTATAGTTGAAAGATTCCGTAAGAAGATCGATGGTATTATTTTGCCTACGCCCTCCCTTTTGTTGACTTTCGATGCCATTCAGCTTCCCTTTTCCATTAAGGTTGCTTGGATGTCTTTCTAGGTGAAGCCATATGTACCTAGTCCAAGACGTTATCGCTGTCAAAAGGTTGACCACGTCAGTAAAAACTGTCGTAGACTATTGCAAGGGCTTCCTGCAATATGTGCCACATGTGGAATTTCCCATGAGGATCTGAATTGTTCTTGTACTGAGACCTATGTCAATTGTGGGGGTGACCATGCAGCTACCTCCAGATCTTGTGATAGATACAAATTTGAGTATGAGGTCTTGTCTTTGCGCACTCGTGAGAGGATTGCCTTTAAGGAAGCTAAAAACAGAGTCATGTCTATGTATGCTCGACCTGGAGTTTCCTTCGCCTCAGTTCTGTCACGGTCTATCCAGTCAGGTCGCCATTCTGGTGGTGGTGAACAGGATTCTCGATGATGTGAGAGCCCAGGTACTCGGTCTACCTCCAGTGTGTCCGATAGGATTCTGATTCCCTCGGTGCCCGTCAGCAACAAATTTGCAGCTTTGGGAGATACTGTTGATGGAGAAGGCACCTCAGCTAGTACCCCCAAGAATATGTCTAAAAATATCTGTGATCCCTTCCGTACTTGTGCCGGCTGAGGTAAATAACCCTCTCCGGTCCTCCTCTAAACATATTCGGGAATCAACTGAGTCATTGACAGATGATCCCCCCAACTAAAGCTTCCTATGCTGATCAGGGTGGCCCCCCTGATAGTGCTATTGCCCCAGTCGTCGCTACCGAGTTGGATGGTGTGGCTGTGGGCCCAGACCCCAATGTATCCCCACTACTGCCAGGGGCTAAGTCTCCCACTGCTTCTCAGGATCCCAACCCAGTGGGATTACACTACTGGTCATACTCCTCCTCCTGATGGTACTGCCTGCTATGATCAGGTTAACGCAGCTTGCAGTTCCCCTACCAAGACATCTCTTGCTCCACTTCAGAAGAAGACTATTGTCTGGCCTTTTTCTTCCTCCACTTTGTCATCTTCAGAATCAGATATTTTGGGTTCTCTGACCAAGGAGTTAGCTGTGGTGAAGAAATCTATTAACCCTAACCTGTCAAGGTTCCCAGTGCCCAGAAATCTGGCACTGGAAGTACCCTAATATAATGCCACTGTATTATGGGATCTATAATTCAATGGAACTGTCGTGGTTTACGTGCTGGTTGGGAGGAACTGCGTTGTCTTATTGCCCGCTTTTCGCCAGTATGCATATGCATTCAAGAGACACTGGTTGGAGATGCTGCTCCTTCTGGTCCTCCTGGTTACCATGTATTTTAGTCTGATCCTCTTTCTGGCCAAGGGCATCATGGTGATACTGCAGTCCTAGTTCGCTGTCTTGTCCCATTCACTTGTCTGAGTCTTTCAGCCCCACTGCAGGCTCTTGCCATTCAGATTTTCCTTCACTGCCAACATACGGTGTGTAGTCTTTATCTCCCTCCAAGTGCTTCTGTTGAGAGGGTAGATCTTGCACAGCTAATTCATGACTTTCCATCTCCCTTTCTTCTACTGGGTGATCTGAATGGCCGTCACCCACTGTGGGGTGACAGTATGACCAACTCTAGAGGTGCTATGCTGGCTTCTTTGGTGGAGGATGAGGAGTTGGAGGTGCTGAATTCAGGTGAGATGACATACTTTCACAGTTAGACTGGTGTTTTCACGGCCATTGATTTGTCACTGTGTTCAGCTACTGCTGTTTTAGATTTTAAGTGGGGTGTGTTACCAGATTTGCATGGCAGTGACCACTTCCCGATTATTTTAACCTCTGATGAGTGTGAGCCACAGTGTCGTCTTCCTCGCTGGCGACTGAACAAGGCGAACTGGCCACTCTTTACAGAGTTATGTTCTACTGACCGTACTGTGGACGATTTTGGTACTACTGATGAAGCAGTGGCATATATAATTGATGTAATGCACTCAGCAGCCCTTTTATCCACTCCCAAGACTTCTGGTCGATTTCCTATACGTCCAGTTCCCTGGTGGACCCCTGAATACACCTCTGCATTGAGGGCCAAACAGATTGCCTTCTCTCAGCTTCGCCGCCATCGTAAGGTCACCCAATATTTAGTGGTTTTTTGAAAGGCGCGTGCTCATGCACGTCGCGAATTGAAGGAGGCCAGACGTGCATCATGGCGCGAGTACGTTTCCTCCCTTTACTCGGGGACTTCTTTCACCCAAGTGTGGAACCGGGTCAGAAAGATTTCTGACAAATTTTCTGTTCCTTCCCCTCCTGTTTTATCTGATGCTGATGGGAATGTGACTGGCCCCTTTGCTGTTGCTGAAGCATTTGCCCAGCATTTTGGTAGTGTGTCGAAAAAGGACACGGATTCGCCTTCAGCAAGCCAGCGTCGGCGCCTGGAAGCCTGTAGCCTGAACTTCACATCTTCTGGGGGAGAGTTTTACAATGTCCCCTTTTCTGTTTCTGAGCTTCGGGCGGCTTTGTCACTGTCAAGATTCGTCTCCTGGCTGTGATGATATTCCATACGCATTTTTACGTCATATGTCTGATGAATCCCTTTTTTCTGGCGCTATACAACAGAATTTGGTGTAATGGCGAGTTTCCATCTTCTTGGGGTGTTGCTGTAGTTATCCCCAACCCTCAGCCTGGAAAGGATCATCTGCAAGCAACAAATTATCGTCCCATCTGTCTGACCTCTTATGTTTGCAAGGTGTTGGAGAAGATGGTAAATGGCCGGCTCATGTGGTATTTGGAGAGGGGAAATTACTTATCACCAGTTCAGTATGGTTTTCGTAAAATGCGATCTACCACTGATACTCTACTGTCATTGGAATCTTCTGTCTGTGAGGCTTTCTCCACTAACCAACACCAAGTTAATGTCTTCTTCGATCTTGAGAAGGCATACAACACTGCCTGGCGTCACGGCATTTTACTTTCACTTCGTGAGTTTGGTCTTCGTGGGAGCTTGACCATTATTATTCAGCAATTTTTATCTAATCGTTTTTTAAGAGTTAGAGTGGGAGGAGTGCTTTCTAATGCTCGTGCGCTTGAAAATGAAGTACCACAGGGGAATATTCTTAGTGTTACTCTGTTTGCTATGGCCATCAACAGTGTAATAAAGGTACTTCCCGATGGTGTGCGAGGCTCATTATACGTAGATGACCTCTCAATTTCCTTCACTGCAGCTAGGATGTCTTTGATAGAGAGGAAGTTGCAGCTGGCTCTTCATAGAATTTCTGAGTGGGCTGAGTCTCGTGGCTTCCGTTTTTCTTTACAAAAAACAGTGGCTATGCATTTCTGTCATCTTCGGGTGGTTCACCCAGACCCTGACTTGTATCTTTATGGTCGAAGAATATCTTCTGTTTGATAGATGGCTAACCTGGGTTCCTCATATTCGTTTTGTGAAGGCAACTTGTCTTAAGGCTTTGAGTCTTCTGAGGATTTGGGGGCATACTTCTTGGGGTGCTGATCGTCAGACCCTCCTTCTCTTGCATAGATCTCTTATCCTGTCAGGACTTAAATATGGGTGTGAGGTCTACTCCTCTGCAACCGATACCCGTCTCCGGATACTGGATTCTGTGCATCATGCTGGTGTACGATTGGCAACTGGGGGATTCAGGTCATCCCCGATTTCGAGTTTGTTGGTGGATACTGATGCCCTCTCTTTGGCTTTGCGACGCCAGTCATTGATGATTATATGTTGGTATCGTCTTCACCGCCTCCCAGACTCTGTTTCTTGTGCAATTGTTTCCCAGGATTCCCAGTCATCTGTTTATGGCTGCCGTGCTGTCCTAGTTTTCCGAAGCCCTTTGGTTACAGGGTCCGATCTGTTATGTTAGCCATTTCTGTTCCAAGACTGGCAGTCTGTCCACATCGGATCTCGAGGGTGGGTTTCTGGCTACTACCTCGTGTAACATTCTGTAGGTTGATCGTTGGAAAAAAGGACTTATTTCCCTCTCAGATGTCCCTCTCTCTCTATTTAGAGCATGCCTTCAGTCATGAGGGTTCTATCCCTATCTATACTGATGGATCTAAGACTGATACTGGAGTAGGCTTTGGTGTTGTCTTCCCTTCCCTCAGTAGGGGGTGTTGCCTTCCCGGTAGTGCTTCAGTGTATACGGCGGAACTGACTGCAATTCTATTTGCTCTCCATATTATTTTTACTCTCCACTAATCTGCTTTTGTGATTTTTAGTGACTCCCGTAGTGCTCTTTCTGCACTGGAGTCTTTTAATGCATCCCATTCACTGGTTTTATCAATTTTAGAATGGCTTGTTATTCTTGGTCGTCGTGGCCATTGTGTAGATTTCTGTTGGGTTCCCGCACATGTTGGCGTGATGGGCAATGAGAAGGCAGATACTCTAGCTAAAGCTGCGTCATCTTGACGGCCACCCACCAACCACCCGCTTCCCGCTTCTGATGTAACACCTTTCTTGCGATACGCGATTCGTATGTGCTGGCAGAGACAGTGGGATGGTGTTGCTCATAATAAGCTAAAAGAAATTTTTCAGAAAGTGACTGTGCTGAGGGTTCTCCCCTCCATGCCTCGGCGATTGGAGGTGGCTCTTACCAGGCATCGCATTGGGCACTCTCGGCTTACACATGGGTTCTTGATGAGTGGTGGGACTCAACCGTACTGTGTTGATTGCTTTGTTCCCCTTACTGTCCGTCACTTGCTGGTCGAGCGTCCAAGTCTGGGTGACCTACGTCAGAGATTCCTCCGCAGACATGAGGGCAGATGGTGCCTACTGTCTGTCTGCGATGCTTGGTGGAGCCTCCAGCGATTTTATTGATGTTTTTAGTTTTCTTCAGGAGGCGGGCCTCCTTCAGTATTTATAAGTAATTGGTATTTTATAAACCATGCTATTTTTCGTGTTTTATTTCTGATAATGAGTATTAACTTTATTTTGAGAATGTACATATCTTTTGTGGCGTTTTTTACCTTGTTGTCCGGCGGCATATGACCCTGGGAGTTGCGCCACCAGATTTTAATTATATTCAATCAATCAATCAACCTTCTCACCTGGCTTGAAGTTACGGTATTCAAACTTGACATCATAATGGGCCTTCAGCTTTTCCTGACTTTTTTTTTTTTTCAAATTCTCAAAGGCTGTCTTTCAAACTAATGACATTCTGGTTTTTAAGTTGTTAATGTACTCTTGACACAGTACGTGGTGTTCGGAAACAGTCTTAAACCATTGGTCTTTAAGGACTTTAAGAGGACCCCTTACTTGTCTGTCATAGAAAAGTTCAAAGGTGGAGTAACCTAATAATTCTTTAGGGCATTCACGAATTGCAAGTAGTAAATCATCTATATGCTCATCCGACTCTTTCTGTCTCAAAACAAAACCTTTTTATCTCAAAACAAAACCTGTTTATCATACTTTTAAATGTTTGGTGGAATCCCTCCAAACAACCCTGGGTCTCAGGGTGGTGTTATGCTGCGTGAATTTGGGTGCAACTTCTCGTCCCTTATACACGGAGCCTGGAACGGGGTTCTTTTTCTAGACCGGGTTGAGCTCTATTAAGGCAATCAGAGGGAACAGGGCATAAAAAGGCAGGGCAACAACCTTACACGTATATTATCAACAAATTACAACTCTGACACAACATGAATACACACTTAACAGGAAAATAGTTATAACACACAGAGATAGACTTGGGGGCAAGAGAGGGCTGGGGCTGGTTGGCGGCCTGCATCAGGATGCCCTGGGTCGCCAGGACTTCTGGTGACCTGGTGGCTGACTGGAGGCCGGCCCGTAGAGTCTCGTCCGGGAGTTTTCGGAGGGCCGTGCAGGAGAGGGTGTGCCCTTCCACAGGAGTACGGGGGGGAGAAGAGGGGGCCCCGGGCTTAGGGGCTGGGCCCGAACAGGGCCAGGAGGCGTGTTTGCCTATGCTTATTCCGGGGGCATCGCTTGGGGCTGGAGAGGTCTCGTCCCGGGGTCCTAGGGACATCTCGACTGGTCCCAGGGCTGTGGTCTTGTCGCTGGGCCTCCGTCAGGTCTGGGCTGTGGCAGCTTGGTGTGACAGAGTCCGACAGGGGCTAGGGTCGCCAGGGGTCGAGGGAGAGGGCTAGGACTCCCGATACCAAGGGTCCTTGCCAGGCCTTCTCCAGCTGCTGGTGGAGGGTGAGGACGTCTCTGTGGGGAGAGAGTGTGAGGGCACTTTCCTATGCCCCTTCTTTTAGTGGAGCGGCAGGGTGGCCATCACCTTCCCTCCTTTTTTGGAGTTAGAGCAATGGCAACTAGTGGCCGACTTCTCCCCATGTGCGGCTAGATGGCCGTCACCCAGTGTGTGTAAGCGAGGCAAGGTGGCCGTCACTATCCCTCCTTTTATGGAGTTAGAGCAAGGGCGGCTCAGAGCCGCGTGCGGCTAGGTGGCCGTCACCTGGTGTGAGTACGTGCGGCAAGGTGACCATCACTCTTCCTCCCTTTATGGAGTTATAGCGAGGGCGGCGAGGTGGCCGTCTCCTCCCTGTATGCGGCAAGGTGGCCGTCACCCAGTATGGCTGAGGGAGGGAAGCAGTAGGTGGGCGGCTAGTGACCGACTCCGGAATGCAGTCTGGGGCTATAGGAGTAGCCCCACCCTGAACCTGGCGATGGCTGGTACGGTGGAGGTGTAATGCACTGTTACTGCTACCTGCACGGTGGCTTACCTGAGCGCGAGAGGGGCGCGCGGGAGAGGTACAGGTGTGCCCGTTTTGAGCGGAGCATGTGCCGCTCACTTCGCTATTCTGTATTTTACTTATATCCTGCATTTCAGATGGTAAGCAGAAGACAGGTTCCTATGAATTTCTAACCCTTTCATTACCTCACGCATGAGTTCGCTGGTGAAGTTTGACCCTCTGTCACTCTGTATCTCCTTCGGTAGTCCCACTTTCGTGCAAAGATGCAAAAGCTGAGATACAATACTTTTAGCTTAAATGTTGTTGAGTGGGAATGTTTCCTGGTACTAAGTGGCAGAACACATTACTTTTAGCAAGTACTGGTTTCCTTTCTTGGTCTCTATCACGATCTTCTCGAAGGGCTCTGTGATGACAGGGATAGGCTGTAGGGGAGCAGGTTTTATCATTTGATTAGGTTTTCCTACAACCTGACATGTATGACAAGTTTTTACATAATGACTGACGTCTTTCTTTATACCTGGCCAATAGAAATGAGCTAGAATTTTCTTGTAAGTTTTCTTACATGACAAATAATCATGCTCTAATTCCATAACAGGTTTCCTAATGGAGGTGGGTAAAACAACTTGATGAGTAGTTGACCAGATAGTCTTTGTCAGTTCTCTCAGGGGGATGATAACTGCGCGTTAATATTTCGTCCTGATGGTAAAAATTAGGATTCTTTCCATTTATTTATTTATCATCAGCTACATGCCTAAATGGAGCCAAGGATGGATCTTCCAGCTGTGCATTTATGAGATTCTCTTTTGAAATGAGCTCAGAGAAAAGATTACCCTGACCGAGTGGAGAGGAAGGGCCTGACGATTTCTTTGAAGCTTGAGAGCGTGCAACCGCACACACTGGGAAAATATGAGGTTCTTTTTTATCTAGTTCTTCTGTAGGACTACTGGCTAAGGGCGTCTCCCTCACCACTGTCAGGATTCATCGCATCTCCTGCTAAATCATTCTCCCAAATCCCAAATGAAATTCACTCCAGGAACGGGAAGATCTTTATCTAGGAGTGCTACCTTTACTCTGCCTTTTATGAGATCACTAATGATACTTACTTCTACCAGGGGAACATCTGGAGAGGAACTTAATGAATGCAATACTATCTTCTCACCTGTATGGTGAGGTTCTTTAGTTAAAGATGAATTACAAAGAATACTTTGGGCAGACCCGGTATCCCTCAGGAGGGTGACAGGATAAGCCGGGCTTACCTTAGAGGTGGAGACAGTCACTGGTACTTTAAAGGAAAAGGTCAGAGGAAGGTTTAGCCACCTGTACATAGGTCATCGGTCATTCACTGGAGGGTGATTTACTAGAGGAAGACTTAGAGGCTAGAGTTAATTTATATGTTGCTGAGGTCTTGCAGTTTGGGTGATTCCATGTTAAGATTGTATGTCCATTCTGCTTACAGTAAGTACAAAACTCTTCCTTCTTGTTAATTACAGATACTGTATATTATTTGCATTACCATCCTCAGACACATGGTTACGATACGACTGTGAAGACAGACTTGAAAAATTTTTAACATTAGTCGATTTTGAATTGGAAGTTTTTGTTCCATGACCCCTGTGAATTTGCACAAAAGCATCTACTAATTGAGCAGCCTTTGTCAGATCCTTCTCACCTTTTTCCTCCACATACGCAATAAGATGGGAGTGAAGTCTACGCTTCCACTCCTTGAGTGCCACTAAGTTCAAGAGATCTGAGAAGGTGGAATTATTAGAGGCATCTAACCATTTCTTAAGTCTTAATTTTTCCATAGCAACTTCGAGAAAGGTATGTTTTCAGGTTTTAATGATAATTCCTGAACTGCCTACGATAATTCTCCGGTGATAGAATAGGCATCCAAAATTGCTTTCTTTACAAAATCATAGTTGCTTATGTACTCCAGGTTAATAAAAGTGGTGGCAGCTTTACCTACTAGTTTGGGCTGCATTAGCCAGGTCCACTCCTCCTTAGGCCATTTGAGGTGGGCAACTTTCTCATAAGTCTCAAAGGACTTTTCTGGGTCGAATTCATCGAACGGAGGCAGAGAGGAATATTTTTAGATAGGTTAAATGATTTAGTATCCTCAAATTTTAGTTTTTCCACCTTCACGTTTCTGCTGTCTTCCAGATTGCTGTATCTTGGCAATTTCTAATTCTCAGTCTTTCCGTTCTCTTTTAGTTCTCTTTCCTGTTGTAATTTCATAACTTCCAATTCTCTTACCTGTCCTCTTTCTCTCTCCTGGTGTTGTAACTCAAGAATCTCCAGCTCTCTCTCCTTCTCTTTTTATTCTTTCTCCCTCTCTCTCTCTTTGTTGCAATTCCAATGTAACTTTTCTCGTCTCAGCTACATCCTCCAACCTCTCACTGGGTGAAACTTTTTTCTATAGTAGACCTATTCACGGAGAAACTCATGGGAGTAAGTTCATCTATGGCCTCTTCTGGCAAAAGTTGGAGTTGGAGAAGGTGTTCAATTACTACTTCCATAAGGGATGTCAAAATGGCAAGCAATATATTTCCAATCATCTTTTGAAACATTTTGATTTACAAGTTTTTCAAGGGAAGGTTGTGAACAGAAATCTTGAACATTAAAATTGGTAGCCATTTTGATTATGCGGAAAAGTAGTAGTACTAAAACACAAATCAGGGTAAAATGAAATGGTCACATACAGGAAAATAGTATGGCTAGCTAATGGCATCAAAAGAATGAGTAATGGTTGGTTTTGGATGGTCGGTGAAACTAGCGAGGTGCCTAACAAACAAATCCTTACTAGTGACTAGGATTATACATTATCTAGTGATGAAGTATTCATAAATATGCAGGCAGGACTACTGAGCCCCAATCAAAGAACAGTAGTATGAATTTGACAGTGGGTGAAGAACCTAAGTAAGGCCTCAGACTTACTCAAGAAGTTTACCTGCACATTAATGAGCACTGATACATGATCCCCATTCAGGTGAACCCGAGTAGAGGCAAGAGGAATGTGTGCAACGAAGATCCACCTCACTCCAGATGTATATGTTACTATACATTAAGGGTGATCATGTCGGGTTTACCTATAGCCCTATATTGTGGTGCTCAGGAAGACAGATTATGAGGGATCAAACCTACTCTGATATGAATAAGAATGATGACTCAGGTGGATGACCAATGTGCTGAAGACTTTCAATCACAGATACATGATACTCAAACTACTCTAAACCCTCTGTCAAGTTATTAATACATAGATGAGTAAGAGTGAGTATGAGGAGGAGGTCTTTTACTTATCTACACTGGAAACAAGGGATTTAACTTCCACAATGACCTTCATGTAATATTAACCTGCTCTGCACACAAACTTAAAGAGAGAATACAAAATTTTTAAGAAACAAGGCAATAAAGCTGGTGGGACACTATGCTTAATGAATATTGTCATGCTGCGTGTTTAAGGGTGTGACTTCTCGTTTCTTGGACACGGAGCCTGGAGCGAGGTTCTCTTTCTAGACCAGGTTGGGCTCTTTAAGTCATTCAGTGGGAACAGGGCATAACACTTGAGGGCAACAATCTTACACGTATATTACCACAAATTACAATACTGTTACAATGTGTATGGCACACTTTACAAGGAAATAATGTCACACACAGATAGACAGGGCCGGAGGACTTGGCGACAGAAGGGTGTGACTGGGGCTGGCTGCAGTATGAGGCCCAGTAGTAGTGGAGGGCCCAGGTCAGCGTCCTGCGTCAGGAGGCCCTAGGGTTGTCGGAACCTCTGGGGCCTGCGTCAGGGGGCCAACCCGTCGTCGTCTCGTCCGGGAGTGGTGAGAGGGCTGTGGTAGGGGGTGTGCCCTTCCGCTAGAGTACGGAGCTCGGGCCTAGGAGCTGGGCCCGAACAGGGAGAGTAGGCGCACTTGCCTGCACTTACCCTGCCGGCGAAGTGGTCATCGCGTGGGGCTAGGGAGGTCTCGCCCCGGGGTCCTAGGGACGCCTCGGCTGGTCCTGGGGCTGTGGTCTCGCTGCTGAGCCTCCATCAGGTGTGGGCTGTGGCAGCTCGAGGCGGCAAAGTCCGACAGGGGCTGGGGCCGCCGGGGATCCAGGGAGAGGGCTAAGACTCTGGACACCAGGGGTCCTTGCCAGGTCTCCTCCAACTGCTGGTCGAGGGGGAGGATGTCCCTGTGGGGAGAAATGGAGAGGGCACTTGCCGTGACCCTTTCTTTTTGGCCTTTTAGTGGAGCGGCAAGGTGGCCGTCACTATACCTCCTTTTGTGGAGTTAGAGCGAGGGTGGCTGATGTCCATCTCCTCCCCGTGTGCGGCAAGGTGGCTGTCACCCAGTGTGAGTAAGTGCGGCAAGGTGGCCGTCACTTGTCCTCCTTTTGTGGAGTTAAAGCGAGGGCGGCTGGTGTCCGTCTCCTCCCTGTGTGCAGCAAGGTGGCCGTCACCCGGTGTGAGTAAGTGCGGCAAGGTGGCCATCACTCTACCTCCTTTTATGGAGTTATAGTGAGGGCGGTAAGGTGGCCGTCTCCTCCCTGCATGTGGCAAGGTGGCCGTCACCCGGTATGGCTGAGGGAGGGAAGCAGAAAGTGGGTGGCTGGTGGCTGACTCCGGGGTGCTGTCTGGGGCTAAAGGAGTAGCCCCACCCTCATCCTGGTGACGTCTGGTCCGATGAAGATGTAATTCACCGCTACTGTAACCTAGACGGCGGGTTACGTGAAAGCGAGAAGGGCACGCAGGAGACACGCAGGTGTGCCCGTCAGGTATGGAGCCCGTGCTGCTCATTTCCACTCCCTGGGTATCTCCTCCTGGGGTGGGTGTCTTGCCCAGGTGAGGTTGATGGGGAGCTTCGGTATTTCGCTGTGTGTTGAGGCTCTGCATTTCAAATATATTAGAAAAGAAAAAATTTATAAACATTTAAAGTTACTAAAATACAAGAAATGTAAGGAAACAAATAATAAACACTATTCGGTACTCCAGTCCCACCTTCAGTAGGAGTCTCTTTAGTAAACAGATCCCGGACAGGCCCCCAGTATGTTACGATCTAGGGTGCGTTACAACTTTGTCTTTGACTGGAAGATCCCATTAACTTAGGGGTATGAGGACCCTAGACCCCAGCACAATATTTTCCACTATAACAATTTTTTTCCTGTGATTTGCACTTTTTCATAACATAAACACATGAAACTTTCAATAAAAAACAAGGCACTGTTTTCATCGTGAAACAAACTTTCTGCTTCCATTATTCACGTAAATAGACATGGGTGGTGCGAGGCTCCTTGCTCAAACACCAATTAATCACTCTCACTCCTACTCTTTCTTACCAGTTCAATATGTGAAAAATTTACCACCATATATCTCTATACAAAAGTAATATAAGGTTGTTTGAACACAAAATATTAGTACAGATCAATTTAAGACTGACCTCATGTGCCACGTGTTTGGCTTATTCGATGCCCACAACTTCAGTCAGCTGTTTCATCTTCCTGTGTTTCCGGTTGTCAAAATCATACTTTTTTCATAAGTAACATTTTGGTACCTTCACTTAAGCATTTGCCAGATGAGAGAACTACGTGTTAGGCGCTTCAAAACAAACATGCAGCGAGACTTAAGATTACGCGATGTATGCAATCTCATCACCTGTCCTTTTATATATATTTTAGTAACTGTTCTGCATTATTTTTCTTAGTAAATCATGTCCAGAAAACTGGTATAATAACTAATGATTACATTATTGCAGAATTTAGGTACTGCTCACTAATAATTATTATGGAAAGGATTTTAGAAAGTAAGAGACTTTGTGAGCCAGAAAATGGTGAGCAACTTCAATTGAGTTATCAGGTGAGAATTAGCAACTTTTCGGAGTTTGTGGCCAAGGGAATCGGGTATATATGATTTGGAGAAGATGAGGAAGGTGGAAGGTGGAAGGTGCGTGCAAGCTACTCACAGGAGAAATCTGTGCTGTATGTAAGGTGGTGTGTGGGGTGAGGAGGACAAAAGGGGGCGCAAGAAACAGCATGGTGGAATGAAGAGGTGAGACAAGTTGTGACACAAAAGAAGGAAGCACATAGTGACCGGATGGGAAGCACAGGCATGGAGGAAGTTAAGACCTGGAACAGAGAGTTATTTGTAAAAAAGAAGAGAGAGGTGAAAAGATTGGTAAGAGAGAAAGAAGAGAGTGGATGAGTAGTGTGAAAGGATTTTAAGTGTAAAACGAAGGGAATATAAGACAATGTTCTTGGAAGTGGTAGCGTTAGTCAGGGTGATAAAGGAGACCAAAGATGAGATGGAGGGATGGAGTGAGGAGGTATGTGAGAGTGCAGCAAAATGGCAGGGGACAAGGAAACATGGAAGCAATTATTTTGTGGTGAACCCTTATGGGACTGCAGCATCTGGCTATAGATAGACAGGCTTCAGCAATCTATCAGCATAGAGAAACTGTGTATGTTCACTGGCTTAGGAAATGGAACCATACCTGGCTAAAGCCTGCTTTGTTCTAAAACGTCTGCCACGTTCATTACAGCTAAAATTTTTCACACCTGAAAGATTAGCCAGGAGCTGAGTAAGAGCAATTTTTTGTTCTAAATTTTCCAGCCATCACATCTGAATTTCTTCTCACCTGAACTGATAAAGGTGACACACATTACTAAACCATTTTACGACATTCACCACACATGAATTTCTTCACTCCTTAACCCAAGATAGGCAACCTAACCAACCATAACACTGTGCTCCATTCAGTCACTTAAAGACAACACACAGCTGCATGCATGGCCTCCTTGATATCCATCCCTCTGAATCCTGTCTCCCTTGAGAGGACAGGGTTCACCTAGCCAGGCTGAGATGTGGGCATCATCCAGCCCTCTTAAGTTATCAGAAGAGGTTGGATGGCTCCATTGCTGATGCCTGCCCAGGATGTAACACAGCACTCCATACTATTAAGCACATTATAGAAGACTGCATTGTACACAATCACCTACGCCAACAACACAACATACACTCCTTGAGAGTTCTGTGGGAAAGCCCGGTCTCGGTCATGGCCTTCCTTAGGGACTCAGGGCTGTTCGGCCAGACTGCCTAGGGAACAACTACTACTACTACCATAACACTAGGTAACCTGGGGTAGGATATACCCCATGGAAAAATAAAAAAATTGTTAGGCATTTAATGAGCTGCAAAAATACAGGGAAAACTTAGAACCACTATGCTTTCTTTTTAACCTAAAACTGAATCTCAGAGCATTTACTATGCAGGAAAAAAAAAATGAAGTTTACATAAAAAATTAAGAATTTATTTTGTTGACATTGCTGTTGTAAGAAGCAGCATGTCTTCTTATCTAGTCTCCTTTTACACATGGTCACATGACCACATACTATTGTCAATTACTTATTTGTTATATAAAGTTCATATCAAACACATGAAATACAAAAATATGAAGAACAAAAACATGACAAATAAATGGTTCACTATAACAAGGTCCAGAGGGTCATGGGGTCACTGTAGGCAGATCCACATGACCATACACTGTCATGGAGTACCCAAATGTCTTAAAGGTTCACATAATGTTCACATAATATGTAAAAGCCATTATCACTTTGTCACAATATATAAAATTTGCACCATGGACGGTAACCTGCAGTATGTAATTCCCACAAGAACAAAAAAGGCACCTGGGAGTAGGGGTCACCACCAACTGCAAAGACAATCAAAGGGTGGGTGAAGGTAGAGGGAGGCAGACATTCGCAGCTCACGTAATTACCATGTGACAACCAATGCTGCAGTTAGTGGGAAATCAATTACTCCCAGGTTGCCTAACCTGGGTTACTGACAAATAGTTTCAGTTCAGATAGCATTTCTTTACAAACACTTTACCACAGTTATCACACTTGAAATCCTTCACTACTAATGAATTAATAGGTGTTGCGTGAAATTACTTATGTGAGCATAAATTTTTCCACATCACACTAGAAATTCTTCATTCTTGAATGAATTAATACGTGTTGGGAGAGATCACCTTTCCGACCAAACAGCTTACCACATTCATCACATTTAAAATTCCTTACTCCTGAATGAATTAAAAAATGTTGGGTTAGCTCACCTTTCCGAGCAAAGAGCTTACCACATTCATCACATTTGTAATTTTTTACCCCTGAATGAATTAAAAGGTGTTGGGTTAACTCACTTTTACGAGCAAAGTGCTTACCACATTCATCACATTTGTAAGTCTTCACTCCTGAATGAATTACAAGGTGTTGGGTTAACTCACCTTTCCGAGCAAAGAGCTTACCACATTCATCACACTTGAAATTCTTCTCCCCTGTATGAGTTACCAGGTGTTGGTTGAGATTACCTTTCTTAGCAAATAATTTGCCACATTCATCACACTCAAAATTCTTCACTCCTGTATGAGTTAATAGGTGTCGAGTGAGATCAGCTTTCTGAGCAAAGAAATTACCACATTCATTACACCCAAAATTCTTCACTCCTGTATGAGTCAATTGGTGTCGAGGGAGATGACTTTTTCGAGCAAACAACTTACCACATTCATCACATCTGAAATTCTTCACTCTTGTATGAGTTAACAGGTGCTGGGTGAGATCTGCTTTCCGAGCAAACAATTTACCACATTTACAACACTTAAAATTCTTCACATCTGAATGAATTAACAGGTGTTGGGTAAGATGACTTTTCGTAGCAAACAGCTTACCACATTCATCACACTTGAAATTCTTTTCTCTTGCATGAGTTCCTACGTGTTGGGTAAGATTACTTTCCTGACTGAACATTTTACAACAGACCTTACATTTGAATGCCTTCACTCCTGAATGTAGTATTGGATGATGCGTAAGCTTTTTTTTAAAAGGTATTGCTTCACCAAACTCCAAACATCTGTACTGCTCAGCTGCAGCTGAGAAGGACACTGAGTTGTGGACAGTTTCACTCTCAATGAGGAACATTTCTTCACCCACCTCACACTTTACATCTGGTTCTTCCTTTACCACCTCCATTATTTTGACTTTACATCTAGTTCTTTCTTTACCAGCTACATTATTCAGTCACTCACCTCACATGCTAAGTTTACATCTAGTTCTTCATTTATCATCATCATCATCCAGACATCCTTTACCTCTTACTGTCTACCACCAATATGATCACTTACTTATTCAACATCAATGCTGGGTCATACGATTCTCCCATCACACCTGAAAAACTGTCCAAAATTCATCACTACTACTGAATAATAATTGTAATCAAATAAAAATGTCAAAATTTCAAAACAGACTGCAATATTATTCCTTTACAATACTGCTAACACACTGTGAATAACAACACACACGAATGCTGCTGAACCGTAATTTTAATTATACAGGCCATCACTGCCGAGTCAAACTGTCAATTCAGACACAAATTACCATCATCTTCCTTACATTACTAGCTGTTATTTACTGTCTCTGCAGCAACAGAAAGCGCAAAGATACCACAGCAGGTAAATGATCTGAAATCACCTCCTATTGGGGGGAGGGGGGGTGTAACTTCCAGTGGAGAACACTACATGGAGTATAACACACAGGTCGTTGGTTGAGGTAACTCTTGTTGAACATGATAAAACAACATAATATGTGTCCTCATTTGTGTTTTATACTAAGCATTTACTTCTCAGACAGCATCCTGATGACCACATTGTTTAAGACTCCTTCATTGCTCTGACTTCAGCTGTGGACCTGAAACAGTAGCTGTCATTAGACCAGCATCTCCAAGAAGTTAACTGTTCAGTCAACCCTCATTTTCCATGGAGCTCATTT
>JAGKTI010007678.1:23999-36088 GCA_018397915.1 Birgus latro | reverse complement strand
TTAAACCAAACTTTGTGAAAGACTTGATAATATGGCAAGGATAAAGCGATTCTGTTTTAAGAACAATCAGTTAAAGGTCAACGTCACAGAACAAGGTTAAATCAGAGTGTTTTACTCTGACGAGTTAAACTCTGTGGACGTGTTAAAGATCAGGCAAGAACGAAGGGCCTCAAATCTGAAAATCATTAATCAGTCAAAGGTAAAGGTCACAAAGCAAGGTAAAAGTTCGATCAATTGTGTCTTGAGTGTGAACAAGACAAGTAAGGTAGTACTGACGACGTAGATCAGACATGGTGAATTGGTTACGGGTCACCCAAGGGGCTGACCTATTGTTTTTGAGACCAATAGGTCAAAGGTCAAGGTTATGGCAAGACCAGTTTAGTTTTTATCGGATGTAGATTAAACGTTTTAAAAGTGTTCAGGTTCAATTAAGGATAAAGAGATTCGATATTGAGAATAACCAGTTAAAGCTCAAGGTGACAGTGAACGGTCAAAGGTCAAGGTCTCTGAGAAAAGCCAACTCAAGCAGTTTTGGTTTGATTTGAATTAAAGCTGATGGAAGGGTTAAGGGTTAGGCAAGAATGAAATAATATGGTTTTTAGATCTATCGAAAGTCACAGGACAAAGAAAATATTCGACCCCTAAGACTATTTGGTGGTCGCGGGTGTTGCACTCTCTGTGTGCTCCTTCTTGTATTCAGCTTATGATAGTTTTCTCGAACTGAATGGGATAAAAACAATCGCTATCAACCCTTTCCCGGATATCGACAGGAATATGTGCCGTGAGTTTTTTTTTTTTTTTTTTTGCTTTTTCAAAACTGTTATGGGAAGGAACCCTGAAGTTGTACCTGAACCGCCGCCGCTATTAGCAAAGTAGACAAACGACTGTACACTAGACGCCACTCCAGCAAAATAGCAGGTTCATGGATTAATTTCTCCTTGCGATGACGTTTATTTACATTTTACTATCGCTACTGCCAGACGATTCCCGTCAGTACTGGAGAGGCTACTTACATGGAAGAGGCATTTTTTGAATTAGAATATGGAGGGTGGAAGGTAAACATATGCACAGCTTTACTGTTCACAATAAAACAAACGTAAAGTAACCAACGCCGCACCCAAGCCATTAGCAGTCACATCCAACGGCAATTAATTTCACTACCTGACTTACGCACCTCTCGCCCCACTGACTTTTTTTTTTTTACCCTGATGCTAATGTTAAAATATAGCATGAAAAGAATAATGAATAAAGGAAGAATAATGAATAAAGGAATAAAGCACAAAAGTTCATTATGATATACAACATTCACAAAGCATAACACTTGATATGCCTAAGTTATACACGTCTTGTTCTGTAATAATTACTTTCTTCCCTCCCCCGATCCAAAAGGTAATATATGTAACAGGAATAAAGTAAAATATGATAAATAAACGCTCCATGTTCTTAATAATAGCAAAGATGTAACTAACGCCACACAAGCCATCCCTAGTTACATATATCAGTCATAACTCTATTTATCAGCTTATTCACCTCCCATTCTACTAAATATTATCTTATTTTTTAGTGTTAGATATCGGAACAGACTGTGTCCTATAATTCACGGCACAGTAACCCATATCCTCGGCCACAAAAACCATCAGGAGCCACATCAATCAGGCTATTAACTTCACTTGCCTAACTTACAAACATCCCTCCCTATTAAAGATGCTCTTTCTCTGACATTAATGTTAAAATACGTGGCAAGAGAATAAATAAAGCCGTAGAGTGCAGAGTAAAATACAGCGCAACTCACGCCACACCCACACTCCATTTAATCCAGCACATCCCTAGTCACATCCACCAGGCATAACACTTCACTGCCCCAACGAACACAAATCCACTCATGTTGGAAGATGTTTTTCCTCTTATTTAAACCCATTCACTCCAATGGCGTGCGTTATTCATTTCTTGATAATTACAGGCGATTTGATTCAGCTTGCTCCTCGGCAATACAATCTACTGTAGGTTTGGTGGAGGGCAGTCGTGCGCTCACGTGCGTGATTCGAATCCAAAAGGGCAGGGAGTGGAAGCTCTTGTATCATATAAAATGTTGTCAGAAACTCATGAAGATCTGGACTACGACAGCTGAGCCCCGAGTAGGGTATTTCCGATCTCCCTACGAGTATGTGGTGAACAACGGGAACGTCAGCCAGAAACAACGCTCGCACGGTCATTTCAAAACTAACCATACGTTTTTCTTGGAAATATGCTCAATGTATTTCCCAAGCAAAATTACCTATTAATCTGACTCTAACGAACATAACCTAACCTAGTGTTGACCTATCCCACTAGGGCTGCCTGGCTGAGGCCCTTCCCCACATACTCGGGGGGAGATCGAAAATACGCCCCCGGGTACTCCGGGAGCCCTTGGGGACTTAAAGGAATTAAAAGAGATTTATCGATACTATCCTTGTTGCAAAAGACTTTTTTTAGATTAAAGACACTACAAAAATCACCATTTACTCCTTATGTGGCCCACATCACACCCACTCCATCATCAGCCACCGCCACCAGGCACAACATTTCATTTCACCAACGTACACACTCCTCTCCTGATGAAGATGTTCCTCACTCCTATGGCATCTCTGTCAGTACGCCTTATTCTACTTCTGTCGTTCCTTACATCAGGTTTCGTTTGGCTCAGTCTTCCTCACCTGTCTGTCCTACTAAGTCATGTCAGTTTTCGTTACCTATTTTTTAGTTTGTGCTTTTTTCCCCCCAGACGACTTTAACTTGTCAGAGATTTCTATTACCTTTTTCCTTTTTCTTTTTCTTAGTTTGTGCTTGTTACCCCCAAATGACTTGATCTTACCAGAAATTTCTATTACCTTCTTTTTTTGTTTGTGCTTCTTACCCCCAGACTACTTTAACTTACCGGAGAACTCTCATAGTGAAGGGGAAATGCAGATGACATTATATTATAGAGGCTAATGGTGGCCGCTTCTAACCCCTACCACAAGAGGCCTCCCTTAGCCTAATCTTAAACTTGCCTGTCCTGCTGGGTGAATATAACTGCGTATTGAGTATAACTTTCATAAGACGTCATCATACAGAATGACTAAAAATGCTTCTAACACCTTCCCCCCCATCACATCCCCCCCCCCAAAAAAAAAGTTGAGTAAAATCGTCTAGTTGTCGCGAGGGTTAAAAAGACGCCGTAATTTAGGAATCTGTGGAGATGCTGTCCAACCCTCACACTGCAAGAGGTCTGCTCCTCAGAAGAATAAAATCGTCCTGGCAATAGCAAGGCTAATTAGAGTGAAAAAAAAAAGTCACAGAACTGGGGGGGGGGTTGATGAAGAATGCTCGTAACCCCATCAGTGTAATAGGTCTCCCCTACGCTGATTACATTGTCTGGTGGCGCTGAAAAGGAGCCGTGGTGGCACCGTGACCCTGGCTGAAGCAGTTGTGGTATCCACCCGTCAGCCAGACCTCATTTCCCTGGACTTTGCCATGGGACGAACACCGATCCGACTCTGGTGAGACGCTGTCCATCACAACAGTGTGCTGGTTCCCTGCACAATATAATGCACTCTACTGTTCTTGCAGGTCGGCTTTATAGAAGCAGTTGCTTACCTGTGGTGGACGGGTCAGCTCGGCCAGACACACCGGGGTTAAGCAACAACAAAGAAACGCTACTAGGTGGAAGCAAGGGTAAGTTCTGAAAACATAATTGTGCTAAAAGTGCTAATGGAGATTATCTCAAACCCATTCCCTCCGAAGCTCTTCTCTCCTCCTCCTCCCTCTCCTCATCATCATCACTTACCCCCTATCCTACCCTATTCATCATCCTCATCCTCATTATCGTAATCCTTTACATCCTACCCTACACCCATTACATCATCTTCATCAAATCCTGACCCTATTTCCACTGTTATATGAATATGGGAACGAATCTCAAGACAACCTAGACAGATGCACGAGGAAGGGAATATCTCCCCGTCACACCGGAGATTGGATCAAATCCAGGCGGGAAGCAACGCATTACGGAGTGAAAGGGCACAAGGTCAAGTGATGATTGATACACATTGAACGCTCCCCGCCCACCACAGCCACCAACCATCGCCAGTTGTGATACATGTGTAATTTGGTACTTTCTCTTTGTTTCTCAGTCCTACCCCATCCCATCCCTAGGTATGGAAACTGGTCATAATGATGATGCTGATCTACCAAAGCTGCAAAAATTGTTCCCTTCAACTGAAACCAATAACAGAGGAAAGGCAAAAACTACCAGTATGATCGATTCGGTACGAGATACCTGGAAAAACTGCATTTTTGGCTTGCCTCACTGCTGTATTGGTGTGGGTTTGGTAGGTTTTCTAATGCTTCTTTCATAACGTTTTAGTTTACCTTTTACATCTCATTATTCCCTTACGCTTTGTACAGTAGGCTACATCCTTTTCCTATCAAGAGAGTACATAATCAATACAGTTTAACATATCTGTCATTATCATCATCGTCGTCGTCGTAGTTATCGCCATTCCAACGTCTTTATCAAGGTACGATATGAGGTAGAACCTAGAAAGAGGGAAATAGAAAGCACAAAATAGGGAAAACTACGGTGAAATACATTAGACACTCGTTCACACACATCATTTAAAACCCTAGGGAACCTGGCAGTGACCAAAAATAAACATGTCTAGAAGGTGTGTTAAAGGAGATTTCTAATGTGCAAGAATATTTCCCCCGTAGGCTGATGTCATGAAATAAGCAGAATGGGGCAAGGGTATTTCTTTAGAATGTGACAGAAGATGTTAAGCATGCAGTGTAAAAGGAATGCATTAATACTGATCACGTACAGTAAGTGCTGGTAGTTTGTTGTGCATGCGGACGTGGTGATGGATGTGGTGTCAAAGACAAGGTGAGACAATACGGACATTAGTTTCCTGGGCAAAAAAGGCACCCAAGTACCTCTTTCTAAACTATTAAAACAACAAACTACAGCTAAATAATGTTTCCATAAGTAATACATGACGGCCAATATGTCTGATTGATATTGGAAGTCATTCCTAGGCTGAATATTCTCGTCTATGGATATCAAGATTGGCATAAAAAGAAATAATTGTACTGATGAGGTTAATGGAGATCGCTTCAAATCCATACATAACCAAAGATCTTTATAAGCTAAATATAATTTTCTCACGACAGAAAAATATAAAAAAAGACGCTATCGTACAGAAGGGGTTACCGTGACCTATGCAAAAATCAATTGGTAAGGGACTATGCTAAGAAACTCCCAAGTCCACGAGAATGGCGCCCCAGGAGTCTAAGGCTCGTAATCTCGTCTACCAAGCGGGCTTTGTGACACCTCATCTTTTGCGTTGTTTGTGTATTACTTTTTATTCTCTTGTTGATATTATTGTCCTTTTAATTCTGACATGTAGTGGATAAATACGATACGAGAGAATAGCAATAAGATGTATACAGAAATAAACTGCTAATGAAGCCATGTCAGAGAGCCTTTTCCACCCTTATTGGAGAAGTGTACTAAGCATAATATCCTAAGCTTATACAGTATGGTTTCCAAGCTCGTCATCTCTAGTTTTTCACGTTGCACAGTAAACCTTAAAACTCTCCTGTATGTTATTTCTTTATTACCGTACATCCAAGCCATTGTGTACAGCATACGAGGGAAAAAATGCTGCTGCTGCTGCTGCTGCTGTTGTTGTTGTTGTTGTTGTCTGTCCGGCCGAGCAGACCCGTCACCGAAATGTAGCCTACTGTACGTGCCACATACGTAGAAATACCCTGGCACCAGTAAAAAGCTACATACTAATCCTACTTATTGACATAACTTGCACAATGGCATACAAGAGAGAAAAGAGTAATTCGACGTTCTATAAACAAAGCTGAACCGGCACGGAGGACGGGCTGAGGAATCTCCTAAGCCCACGAGAATACGTCCCCCCAGTGCGGTTTATATTTACTCTCAGCGGCGGTCGTGGTCACTTTCTTACCTCGCACTGTCAACAACAAAAGAAGTCAGACTCTAGTTTCTACATTCTGACACAAGACAAAGTGTATAATGGTGTACCTTATGTCAATAACTACATAATTATTATATTCTCTTCGGTCACTATTCTATCGCTCAATGAAGTAGCATAATATTCCATGGTCCGGAATGCTTTGTAATTCAGGATTACCCAGTACACCAAACATTTAGGAAACTATACTTCAGTTACAGGTTACCAACTGCAGTGGTCTCGATACATCTTTTAAGAGTATAGCACAGAAGGTGGCCTGCGGTCCCACAGACCCAGGTTCGAATCCTCGCTGGGGCAGGGAACAGTTTAAGGATTTGAAATTCAGCAAATCAGGCTTTACTGATCTACCAGAAGACCCGCCGACATGTCGTAAAAATACCCCCGCTAATACCAATACACCAGTCCTGTATGAGACAGCCCTAGCATGTATTCAATATGGACGGTGGGTGTTAGCGCCGAAGTGGTGACATGGTATGTAGGAGGACTGCTGGGCCATGATAGCAGGCTGTGAAGCCTATGCCCAGAGTCGGACACATAAAAAAAAAAAAAGACTCCAGTTCGTCAGTTTGAAAGGCTTGGTAGCACTATTTCTTTACGAGCTTACATAGTGACATGGTTTGTTTATATTATTTGTTATGTTATCTATCCAGTTATTTGAATAAAATATACCTAGACTGGCTCCCAAGGTCATGAGAATATGGCCCCAAGCAGCAACATAAAAATTCTTCCCTGAGGTGGCGAGGCTGGGATGTGGTCGGCATAATGATGTTTCCTCTCACCGCGGCTAAAACACTTGGCAAAACAGAGACCACGAGGAATTATGTAACCCTGTACCATATAATTGTAAGCAGCTTCATCTAAATAACTTAAAAAGCTCTACATTCCAAGATATTATCATGACTGGCATTATCAAACGCGCATGAAAATCGTCCCGGCCACCAGAGTAATTCTCTCCAAAGAAGAAAGTATTTCTAACAAATAATACCTTGAATGCATGAAAATTACCCCTGCAATTCGATGGCGTTTTGTGTATTTTATTTTTGCTGCTTCTAGACAATTTTGTTAAGGTTTGCAGAGCGTGTGTGCAGTGATGGGGTTAGAACTGTCTCCATTAATTCCTTCACAACCTAGCCTCTCCCTAAGCTGAAAAAAGAAAAAAAAAAGTGTGAAGACACTAAGAATAAAGTACGTCATCGGACTGAAGGGGGTAATGACAAGATACTGCACGTGGTGTCTGTATATGTAGCCTACACAGAGGTCCGCCATGGTCGTGGAGACATTCACCTCTTGAATCCGGTAACGTATCATTTGGTTTATTTTTATTTGATGACAGTTTTATTGACATCAGGATAGACTTTTCCAACCAGAGCAATTGGATACAGCATCTGCGTTGTAATCTGAGTAATCGTGTTTCGTGGCTGTAAGATTAAAATGAAAAATACGTCATCAGAATGAGATGGTTAAAACTGTGGGAACGTTACCTGCAGCTACACATTAGGTCATGTCCACACAAAAATGCTTGCTGGCGCTGGTGGCCGTTCTTCATCCCTGTAATCTAATCCATAAAAATTTTTTGATCGCACCTGCCTGCGTCCTGTGGGGCAATTTGAATGGGTGGTTCCGGTGATGAAAAACTCCCTCCTGCATCCACCTGCGTCAGCATGTATTTGTTGTGGACGTGGCTGTGATGTTCATCGTGTCCCCCGTGTGTTGAAGCAAAAAAAAAAAAAAAAAAAAAAATCGAAGGCATCAGTGATAATTACTAGATGTGTGAATCACAGTCTTCAGGCACTGGGGACAATAATTCTACTGTGTTTCTCTCTTCTGTTTCTGGGTCTGTTAACGTCTAGAATCAGATTGCATATTATTATTACATTCTTCCACCTGGAGACAAATTTTTTCAAGTTGGAGGAGTTAGATAAGGTCCTTATCAGCTGCTTTTCTACTAAGTTCCCGTAGTACCAATAATGAAATATATAATTATGACGTCCACTGGTAGAACAGGCAGTAACGACAATGACGATGATGATGGTGGTGGTGGCGGTGGTGGTGGTGGTATACGCCTGGTGCCTGGTGTGGGAGACGCCAGTGGGATCAGTGAGTGGAATGTGGAAGGTGGTGGAGCCACTGTTTTGGAGATGCCTGAGATAGCATTACCGTCTGACCACACCCCAGCCTAGGGGGCGAGAGCTGATGCTGGCTATGTTGTTGCTTGCAGTACTGAGTGCTGATCTAACTATACTGAGTGTTCATACTGGCTATACTGAACCTGGTCAGTGGTCATACTGAGTGTTAATACTGGCTATACTGAACCTGATCAGTGGTCATACTGAGTGTTAATAATGGCTATACTGAACCTGGTTATACTGAGTGTTGTTACTGGCTATACTGAACCTGGTTATACTTAGCGTTGTTATTGGCTTTAATGTATCAGGTTATACTGAGGGTTGATACTGGCTATACTGAACCTGGTTGTACTGACTGTTGAAACTGGCTAAACTAATACTGATGCCAGCTACACTGATCCTGATGCTGGATCTACTGATTCTCTACTGATGTATACTATTCTGAGTGCTAAAGCTAACTGCTGTGAGTGCTGACGTTAATTATACTAATGCTAGTTGAACTGAGTGGTAATATTGGCAATACTAATGCTGGCTATACTGATACCGACTATAATGAGTGTAACTGATTGCTATATTGGTGCTGATGCTGGCTATAATGAGTGCTAATGATAGCTATACTTATGCTGGCTATATTGAGTGCTAATCATGGCTATACTGGTGCTGATGCTGCCTATACTAACGTTAACGTTGGCTAAATTGACGTTGATGTTGGCCATACTGATGCGGATGCTTATTACACTGAGAGCTGATCTAGGTAAAAAGCTGCCATCCTTAGTGCTGTTTGTAACTAAAACTGGTGCTGGCTATTCGATACTGGTTGTGATGCTACCTAGGCTGCTGCTGCTGCTGGTTATCCTGGTAATGAGTGGTGGGTAGTTCTGGAATAAAGAAGTTAACTATCAGGGTCCTATGACCTACTCAGCTGAATGAAACCCTCTGGCGTTAGCTGGCATAGAACACTAGAGGTGTTCCGACCATGAAAGGACTAATGGCAGAGTACCAGTATTAACTCCAGTCACCTATTAACACACTATTGTCCGAATAAAAATCCTCTGACGTTAGCTTGAATATAACACTAGTATCGTCAACCCTATAACACTGACATGGGGTTGGGGTAACCCCACGCTAGGGAGGTGATCACGCGATCAGTGTGGGATAGCAGCCAAAGGGAGCTGGGTCTCCCAATACCTTCATACCACACCAAACGCTCGTGAAAGGAGGTAGTGACGTGTGGCTTGCCTGCGTTGTGTTTGCTCAAAAGTACATTTGGGGTAAACTTCACCCCAAGTTAGAGTGCACGGGGTATTATGACAAGAACAGACATGCGAGTAAATGACACTGTGATACGTGTTTTTTTTTCTTACGTGTTTCTCTTTCAGGTGTTGCGTAAGACATCTCTGAGTGGCTCTGAGTGACTAAAGATGTATAAAAGTGATACATATAATAGCATAGTCTGTGCTGTTTGGTAACAATTTTTTCTTTGTCAGGTTTTGAATAATTGCATTTACAGGTAAGTTAGTTAACAATGGCTAAGAAATATTATGAAGAGGATGAGCTCACTCAAATAATATTATTAGTTCTAATACAGCATATCTGGTGTAACATAAGATTATAGTATTCATTTTGATTAGGAAAGATTTTTCAAGTTAAAAACAATAATAATCCAAGATATTTCCTTTGAAATCAATGGCTACAGCCTTTGTGATCAATAATAAATAGTTGTTGGTCATTTACGGGGGTAAATATAGGTAAAAAAAAAATTCCATTGCACACTAGTTCTTCAACTCTCAACAAAAAAAAAAACTTTTTCGTACCTCTTCCACACACTTCCTAGTGCTGCCCAAAGGCTGTGGGTCCGTCAGAAGAGGCTCCCATGACCTGGGTGTTTGTGTGCCCACAGCCAAGCCCTCAGCTGCAGTCGTCTCTGTGCCTCAGGGATTTCTTCGATGTCATACACTAAAGTGATTTTTAGTATTTTTACACTTTTTTTTAATTACCCACCTTAGTATTAAGATTTGCTCTCGAGTTATATGTTTCATACTTATAGTCAAGTATAAAGGCCATATTTTCCATGTATGCCAATTAATTGAGTAAACTCTAATTTTTACTATGGTTTTTCATTTTCCGAAAATGGGGTAAATTTTACCCCAAGTCAATGTTAGAGTGATAGACTATAGTTTAGTGTTCTATGGTTGACGGCTGAAGTACAGGCAGTATCCCCGCTTGACAGCAGGTAGAAGAAGGTCCCCCACATATGTCTACCAAATATTACCCGCAAATGTCGAAAAATGTGCACACAATGGGCCTTAAAATTGAGTGACGGACGATGAACGTCGTTGGGTCTGTCCGCGGAAAAAAGTAGCGACGTGCATCGTACGTCGGTGGGACTCGGCGGGTTAAAAGGGATAAGTAACAAAACACTTAAATCCATTTGAGTTAAAACAGTACTGGTAAGAGTGTTGTGACTTACCAAATTCAGTTTATTTTCCCGGCACCCGGCTGGTGCTGGTAGGGCGGCAAGCGGCTAGGGAGGTATTCATAATGGGTCTCGGATAAGATTACGATAAGAAATCTATACAGACATGAATGATTATCGTATATGAATTGCCCAATTTGGTTTTATTATTTATTTTGATTATGCTTAAACGAAAATTATTTGGAACCTGTGTGAGTTATGTTAAGAGCGTAAACACGTACTCTTTTGAACTGGACCCTAATGCACTACGCTCACACGTTACCATCAGCAGTACTACAACCACAAATCGCCGCCACCTCTAGCACCACCACCACTACTGTCACCATCACATCACTACCACCAGCTCCACCACAAGCACTGCCTCCACCACAATCACTGCCTCCACCACCACTACCACTACCGCTATCGCTACCGCTGTTACAACCACAACAGCTACCACCATGACGCCACTACTACCACCTCACCTCTGCCACTACCACTACCAGCACGATCGCTAACGCTACTACTGCCACTGTTACTACCATTGCCACACTCTGTTGAACACCACCTCTCCTCCTCTAAACTACACCTTCTCTTCTTCACTGAGATACAGCTGTCTGAGGCGACAGAAAACAAACCCTTCTCTGTATCCTCCTACTTTCTATATACTCATTTCAAAGTCAAAGCTGGCTTTTGTGTATATGTACGCAACGACATATCTTGCTCTCGTATTTCTGAACTTGAATCTTCAGAATTCTCAACTTTGTGGTTTTGGCTATCCTGTCATTGCCTGACTAAATATATCTGTGCTCTTTACTTCTCCCCTAATTCTACTGACTATAAAAAAAATCTTCCACTATCTTACTTCTAAGATGGTACATATACTGCCAATTGCTCCTTGCTCTGAAATCTCCATTCTAGGTGATTTCATTGATCACCATCACCCTTGGCTCCCCTCTCCTTTCACTGGTCCACCTTGTGAACAAACCAACGTCTTTTCTATCCATAATGACCTAGAGCAGCTTGTGCAGCACCCTACCCATATCCCTGACCGCCTTGGAGAGAGTTCCATCATACTTGACTTCTTCCCTACATCTAATCCTTCTACTTATGCTGTTAATCTTTTCTCTCCGTTGGGCTTCTCCGATCACAACCTTATCATCTCAACATGTCCTATCGCTTCAGCAAGGCCTGTAGACCCTCCCAAGAACCGTCGGCTGTGGTACTTTGGAGCTGCTGATCGGGAGGCCCTCATGCTGTACTTTGATTTTCCCTGGAATGATTATTGCTTACATCGCCGGAAGCCATCTGAGTGTGCCTTGCGCATTACGGACATTATTCTCTCGGGCATGGAAGCATATATTTCTTTCTCATATCCTGTGATTAATGCCCCCCCCCCCCAAAAAAAAGGGTTTAATCACGTTTGTTCTAATGGTGTCCACAACAAGAAGGCCTATAAAAGGTACTGGAGCCAACCCACCCCTG
>JAGKTI010007677.1:24282-36092 GCA_018397915.1 Birgus latro | reverse complement strand
GTACCTGCCCTGTGGAACATGTGCAACATACTGCTTTGGGAACATGTCCAGAAAATTATTCACAATGATGAGATTCTCTGATTCCCGGAAAGTATGATTCAACGTCACAATCCTATCTCCCAGGCTCTGTAACCTGTAAAAATAGTGAAGTGGGATTTCCCCGGGGTTCCGCTTCGCCGTAAGTAACTCCCGGTGCAACGTTTCTAGACTTTCTTCAGTGTAATATTGGTCCTTCACACGACCTTTAAAACTATCCCACTCATCATTAGAGTCCCGGATTAAAATCTCCATAATCTCTTGTGCAGGACCAAGTGAAAACGTCCTAGCTACCTCCATTCTCCCTTTTGTAGTCCACTTCGAGGCATCACTTGTCCTCATCTCTATATCACCTAACCAGATCATAACATCTGGCTCCAATCGCTTTCCTGGATATTCCGGTGAGGAGCGAAACTTTGAACTACAAAAATATTTCATGGCCCCCAATTGTTGTATGGGATTCTTACTATTATCTGAGATCGCCTGAGATAGCTGCTGGGATAACTGAGCTATTTCTGCTCCAGTAGTGCTCGAAGGGTGAGGGTTAACAGGTGTTGTAGCCATTTCGTCAGAGTCTTCTGTGTCAGAGTCGTCAGAAACAGAGTCAGAACCAACAGGAACAGAGTCAGAATCGTCTGAAACAGGTAATTCCTCAACTGGGTTTAGATCGTCCTCCCAATCAAAATCACTCATTTACAGAACAAATTAAAAAAGAAGAAGAATATTCACTATTCACTATTTCTTCCTTCCAGTTCCCTTAAGTTATTTCCTTTAATTACTCAAAGTTGGGAATAACCCCAAACCACTGCTACCAAAATGTCGCAGCACTGTGATTCCTAACCGCTGCTACCAAAATGTCGCAGCACTGTGAGTGATCCTAAACCGCTGCTACCAAAATGTCGCAGCACTGTGGCACTGTGATCCCAAACCGCTGCTACCAAAATGTCGCACCGCTGCCCAGGTGTCGTTACGGTATTTCTCGGGAATATATTCTCCCGTATTTAATAGTGAATGGTAACGTGGTAAAATCCGCCTCGACACTGGCAACGCGCGACATGGGGGACTTCACTAACACGCCACTACACACATTTACTTAGAACTGGGAACTGGAAGAAGTGAAAAAATAATATGGCTTTTCTAGGCTTTAATTACAAAATAGTATTTACAAAAATCTACAAATAACTCTGAGGTAATTCCCACCTCATTTCACTTCACGTGCAAATGTGCCAAAAAACCGCACATACACGTCTACTCTTAAGTCACTTGAATACTAACACTATTTTAATAAAGCAAAGCCAGTCTTGTAAAAAATCACTAGTGCTGTTATATATATAGCACTCTTTACTCACTCATATGTATGAATTTTCACTGTTACATCAGTACAAGAAAAACACATTTAAACATTAAAATCTTAACTCCTTCCGTTTCTAACTAGGAGTCCTTGTACTAGTCCCAGACGACAGACAAATAAAATAGCACTGCTAGTCGGTTGTACCCGCGGTTACACAAGCATGTACTTTTTCACTTACTACCAGTAGTGCTCTCATTGGTGACTCCTGGAACTTTACTTCTCGGCTATACAGCGACGTCTCTGCACCAGGCTACGTCGGGCTGCGTCACCTGCCTCACCGTTCACTAGGGCTCTCCTCCAGGCTCTAGTCTGAACTGAACTCTCTAGCCCTGTCTGGCCTCAGAAAGTTGCCGATGTTCGCTAGCGGGCATGGTATGTGAGGTGGGTGATGACTTCACCCACTCATCCAACGCCGTCACCCACATCTCACCCGCTTCACCCGTTGCCGAGCCGGACCAGATCTGCAGACTCAGCGCACGCTCCCACGATCGGATAACGCCCAACCAGCAGTCTTGTGCATAAACAAATTGACCAACACCACCTGCACCACTCCTCTCTCTCTATCTCTTCCTCCTCCTTCCTCCAGTTATCTCTTTCTTTCAACCTCCCTTCCTTATTCCATCTCCCTATTGCCCACAGCTGTACACAGAATCCATCGAACCCCTACTCTTTCCCCCCTGTCCGCGTTTCATCCTAAACTCACGTCCGGCAGGCGGTGTCACCTGCACACCTGTCACAGCTGTGAGTCTTCTTACACCTGCCCGAGGGGATGCATGTCGGCTTCCCAACATTTGGAAGGGTGTGTGAAAGGAGGAAACTGAAAATAAATGAGAATAAGAGTAAAGTGATGAAGTGTACGAGGTTGGTAGATGGTAGGAGGATGAATATAGTTTTGAATGGTGAGTTGCTTGAGGAGGTTGAGTGTTTTAAGTATTCAGGGTCACATGTTGCTGCGGATGGAAGTGACATGTAGAGGTGTTTGGTATATAGGAGGACTGCTGGGCCTTGATAGCAGGCTGTGAAAGCCTATGCCCAGAGTCGAACATATAAAAAAACAAAAGATGCAGAAGTGAAGTTTAGAATGAATGAAGTTGGAAAGATGCTGGGAGGAATGAAAAAAGTGTTTGGATGTCGTTCACTCAGAATGGATGTAAAGAGAAGGCTGTATGAGGGTGTTGTGGTACCGACTGCATTATATGGGGCTGAAACATGGAATATGGGTGTAGCAAAGAGGAAAAGTTTGAATGTAATGGAGATGAGGTGTCTGAGGAGTGTGTGTGGAGTGACGCATATGGATCGAGTGAGAAATGATGAAGTGTGAAGGAGAACTGGAATTGTTCAGGAGATGGTTGATCGAGTTGAGCAGAGGGTGTTGCGATGGTTTGGGGATATGGAGAGAATGGATAATGATAGATTGGTGAAAAAGACAACTAGATCTGATGTGAGAGGTGTAAGGCTCAAAGGAAAACCATGAATAGGATGGATGGACAGTGTGAAGAGAGCGTTGGATGCGAGAGGGTTGTCTGCTGAGCAAGGAAGAGTGGCTGTTCGTGATAGAAATGAATGGAGAGAAACTGTGAATGAATAAATGATGACGCAGCCCTGAGGGGATATTTTCCCGCATTTTGTCTGATCAGCTGATCAGGTCAGGTGCGGGTAAGGGGATGGGTCCATTACGATGCGGCAGAGGTAAACCAGCTTTGCTGTCGGGCCCTGCTGCTGATGTCACTGACTGCACTGTGTAGTTGACCCTCGTGCGGTGTGGTGCGGTGAGGATTTGTCCCTTCTCCCCTTTGGGGCTAAGATGCGTATGAATGTGTTTGAGTGGATGAGAAAATTGGAAGTATGTTGACCTGTCTTGGCTACCTCCCTTTTCTTGGGGGAAGCAGCCTAGGTATATAGATAGATAGACAGATGTTTGATCATCCTTTGCCACAAAGCACTGTGTTGATTAGCTCTTTTGCACTTCAAACAAAGATTTAGTTTTCTTTTTCAGTCTGCGGAAGTGTGTCCGGAATTCATGCAAAACATATAACACCCCAAATCCTGCAGCCTTACTCTTCTAGAAGCGTAATCAGGATAATATTGACAAGATACATTGGCATGTTGTTCACTACATAACACACAGACCTTCCTGTCCTTTATCATGGAAATTTTTACCTTCTTTTTTTTCATCAGCTTGTCCATTCCTTGTCCTTAATGTCTTTTCCTCAGGTTTTAAGGAGCTAAGAAAAGTACCAATCACTTCTTTACGATCATGCTTAGTCGTCCCTGACTTAGGTTTCCCAGTCCGTTGGTTAGTGGTTCATTTCCTTAATTCAGCCTTCTGTTTACTTTCAACAGGCTTTACCGATCCTTGGAAATGTTTACAGAGTTCCAATAAGCCCTCCTTAATCTCCATGCGGAAGAAATCATCCTTCTGGTACCTACCATACAAGGCATCCTTGGTTCTAGGTAGCAGCTTTAAGAATACTATCTATCTATCTATTGCCAGACGCCTCAATCCCGAACAGGGTGGCCACAAACAAATCGCCTCCATGTCACTCTGTCCCCTGCCATTTCACTACCACGCTCCCAACTCACCCCCCCCTCTCTCATATACCTCTCCACTCCATCCCTCCATCTCATCCTCGGCCTCCCCCTCCCTCTCGCCCCCTCCACCTCACTCACATACACTCTCCTCGTCAATCTTTCACTCTCCATCCTCTCCACATGCCCAAACCATCTTAACGTGTTTCTCCTAACGCTTCCCATCACGTCCTCAACCACACCACAACGCTCCTTCACTTCCTCATTTGTTAGTCTGTCTCTCCATGTGACTCCACATGCTTTAAGAATACAATTCTAGAAAACACGCAGTCTGCTACTTTATCACCTTTGTAAGTACCTAAAGCTATTAAATTACATATCACGACAATCCGAAAATTTTGCAAGGAATCAAAATCATGTTTAGGTATGGGTAATTCAGTTAGAGCCTTCAGAGTAATGACTTGCTCCCTGTCTTCATAATTATGTCGAAGGATAGTCAAAGCTGCCTCATAATTGTTTTCTTCAACAGGTAATTCTCTTATCAACTTGTAAGGCGTCTCCTTGACCTGTCCTAACAGATAGGAGAGTTTACTCACATTGAGGAGGTCTGTTCGGTTATGGACTAAGTGTTTAAACTGATTCCAAATGGATCTCCAAATTAGCTCCCCATCAAACTCAGGAAGCGTATTTTGGGGTAGTGCAGCTTTGCTTCGCAGTTCCACAACTTGTGTTTCTGCAGTAGTATTAGCCAATTTTGACTCGAACAGCTTCACAATTGCTGCTTCTAAATTAACGTAGTTTTCTTCATACTTAATCCATGTCTTTTAGTATGTTCAAAAGACTACTTAATTTCTCCCTTGACTGAGGTGTTTCATTTAATAATTTCCTACAGTCATTTATGGCTCTCGTTACCCATCCTGCCTTACCACTTGATGACCTCTGTAACAAGGAAATAGACATTTTGACTGATTTCTAATTCACTTGAATTACCATTATTTAAATTTAATTTTCTAAACACAAATTTACTTGAGCTCAGTAGCTATTAATCACTTTAATTTTTGATGAGTGTAGGGATGGGGTTTAGGGTATTAAACTTATCTCCCTCGATTGTTAAACAGCTTGGTTTATGTCTTCATTCCAACACACATTTTCTGAAACAGACTAAATTTCCCTGAGATCGGAGCCAGTTGGTATCTTAATATAGCATTGGACTATCCATAGCCTGTACAGTATATAACTGTTCTTTCTTTAAATCAATGTAATTTATAAATTTCGCCAGAACCGCTTCTTTGCCATGGTGATTCCAGTTTATACCATCAGGCTTTAGAGTTGCCTGGAAGGGTTGTGCATTAAAGTGGATAAAATCCTTTCCCTTACATATCCTCTGCAACTTCCTACTCACGGCTCTGCTAACTAATATATACATACCGTAACAAACTGGTGAACCATATGGCAGGTTTCTAGGCTCAAGAAGGGCTACGGTTACCGAGGATTTACATGAACCTTCAATGGCTCCTACCACGGCCAAAATGTTTTCAACAATTTCATTAACTTCCACATCTTCATAAATATCATTTCCTCCCAGGAAAAGGATAGTACGATCATGCTCCCAGTCCAACACGGCATTTAGCCGCTCATAATCAGAAAAGGAACTTGCCCTTCCCCCAGGAGCCCTGTAGATACGTATTTCCGTGTCCGTCACCTCTACGGAGAGTGGAAGTAAACTATGTCCCACAAACCCGACCTTGAATTCGTTTAGTGCCTCTGCACATATCTGTTTCCTCACTCGGGGCACCAGAATATCAGATATTTTATGCACTCATTTTCTCTGACGAGTGTTAGTCTAAACATGACCAATACTAAATTTAAATAATAGAAGTCTTTTAGGAAATTAGGACATAACTGATACTCTAACTCACTACTATCTCCTTATATCCTAGCTAGTCCCCGGGATTTGGCCAAATAATGAAGGTTACTTAGCTAGACACAGTAGGAATAACAGATGACGATGTACGTAAGGTCTGTCTGCGCCTTTCCAAACGTCCTTAGGTGCGAATTTTATGAGGTGCGGCTCGAACAATCTTTGGGAACAGTGAAAAAATGGTGAGTCTCTGTTCCCTCATAGGATTCAGAGTTGCCAACTGTTATTTAATTACAAGAGTAAGAAGAAAGTAAGAAGAGAGTGGATAAGGAATTTGGAAGGAATTTGAGTGTAAAGTGGAGGGAATGTAAGAAAATGTTCCGGAAAGAGGTAAAGAGAGTTAGTTAGACAGGGTGCCAAAGAAGTTAGTTGGGGAGAGAAAGATAAGAATGGTAATTTACTAGTGGAGAAGGGGAAAAAAAATAAGCAGATAGAGAGAACACTTTAAGAAATTGTTGAACATAGAGAATGAAAGTAATGCAAGTATAAGTGGCTGGGGAATGGCAAGGAGGAGGAGGGATGTGAGAAGAGAGGAAGGAATCAGTAGGATGGAAGTTGTGGAAGCAATGAAGAAAGTTAAAATGGGGAAAGCTCCAGGAATTGATGGAGTGTGTGGTGGAAGGCTGAAGCATGGGGGAGAGATAGTAATAGAATGGATGTGGAAGATATGCAGATTGGCCTGGGAGGAAGGTAGAGTCCCGGAGGATTGGAAGTCAGGTATAATTATTCCCCTGTACAAAGGAAAGGGGGAGAAAGAAGTGTGTAGTAATCATAGGGGCATTTGCCTTCTTAGTGTAGTAGGAAAAGTATATGGTAGGATACTTATTGACAGAGTTAGGGAAATAACAGAGGAATTAGTTGGAGAAGAACAGGGAGGCTTTAGGAAGGGAAGAGGTTGTGTAGATCAGATATTCATTCTTGGATCTTTAGTGGAAACGTTTCTAAAGAGGGAAAAGAAGTTTTATGCAGCCTTCATGGATTTGGAGAAATATTATGACAGGATGGATAGACAAGGATTGTGGAAAGTATTAAGAATATATGGAGTAGATGGGAATTTGTTGAAGGCCTTGAAGAGTATGTATGAAGGAGCTAAGGCTGCAGTGCGTGTGGATAGTGAACTGCGAGAATTTTTCTATTTGAAGGTCGTGTTGAAACAAGGATGTGTCATGTCTCCATGGCTGTTCAGTCTGTATATGGTTGGGGTTATAAAAGAGATACAAGGTAGGGCAGTAGATGTTGGAGTGGCCTTAGTGAGAGAGGGCAGTGTTTGAAAACTACCAGTACTGTTGTTTGCAGATGATACTGTTGTTAAATGAAGACGAAAAAGAGCTGCAAGGCTTGATGGATGAGTTGGGGAGAGTGTGTAAAAAACGGAGTCTAAACGTGAATGTAGGGAAGAGTAAAATGAAGGTCTTTGAGAGAAGTGAAGTCAGTGAATGTACAGTGAGGTTGGATGAGGTGTAAATGGAAAATATGAGTGCATTTAAATATTTGGGTAGTGTGATGAGTAAGGATGGAAGTTTAGAGGGTAAAGTGCTTGTAAGGGTGCAGCAAGGAAGAAAGGTTTCTGGTTCCTTAAAAACAGTGATAAGAAACAGGGAAGCTGCTACATGACAGTATTGTGATACCAATTCTAATGTATGGAAGTGAAGCCTGGACCTTGTTGGATGGACAGAAGTCAAGAGTGAGAGCAGTGGAAATGAGTTATTTGGGAGGAGCATGTGGAGTCACATGGAGAGACAGACTAACAAATGAGGAAGCGAAGGAGCGCTGTAGTGTGGATGTGGATGTGATAGGAAGTGTTAGGAGAAACACATTAAGGTGGTTTGGCCATGTGGAGAGGATGGAGAGTGAGAGACTGACGAGGAGAGTGTATGTGACTGAAGTGGAGGCGGGGAGAAGGAGGGGGAGGCCAAGCATGAGATTGAGGGATGGAATGGAGAGGTATATAAGAGAGGGAGGGGTATGTGAGCTAGGAGCAGGACGATGAAATGGCGGAGGACAGAGCGACATGGAGGCGATTTGTTTGTGGCTACCCCTTACGAGATTAAGGCGTCTAGCAATAAATAAACAGATTAATAAAGATGAATTACTTCATGAAACATACAAGGTGAATCTAACATAATTTAATCCTAGTTTTCAATAAAACTAAAGCCAAATATTCACTTCACCTATGTGAATATGTATTAAACCTCCCTCCGTTTTCTCGTCGGGATACACGTCATCCTATCATGTAAGCGCAGTCAGGTCACTGGAAAATTCCTAAGTATTTACAGGTATTTACAATATAGCTGTCCACAAGGGATAAACGCGGTAGCATTTAATTTAATAATAATAAGAATTATTAACTAAAACGTAATCTTTGGGTTAAAAAAACGCTTGAATGGGTTTCTTCTGCTTTCAACAGGGACAACTGTTTTAAAAAGTATAGAGCACAACTGCTCTTGGAGAAAGTATTTCCCACAAATATAATAGCAGCTGTCACTGCACTTGAATTGTATCAATCTCATGCTTCCTCACAAACTCACAAACCTTCATTGCCACATCCTCAAATGTGATGTGATGCCACAGTTCACAAAGATTGCATAATAAAGCCTCATCCTTATTCTTAACATTACCTTTGCACCTCCCACATGTGTAATCCATCCTGTGTTTGCCTCTGACATCCCATCCAACAGCGTCATGTTGCTGGCTAATCCTGGCCTTGAACGATCCCAACCACTTTATTCGCTCTTTACATAGAAACTTGCCACACTCTGAACGATTACTTATGTACTGAATGGTTCTTAGAACTTTGATGCATGTATATCCTAGCACGCAATGAACGAGATTGTCTGAGATTATGACACAATCTAAGAATATTAGAGTTCAAACCAGTACGTTTGCACTCGACTGCCCCATGAGTAACCAATTAACTGTATCCCCGCTTCTTTTTTCCTGAGTGATGTGATCTACATCAGACTGGCTCCAGGTGATCAGTAATGTGAAGTGGGTAAGTGGTGCGGATATTCTTGCCTGTATGATGTCTGGTTTCCCGGGGTTGAATGCCGAGTGACTCTAAGTGTGGCCTAAACAGTGACACTCTTTCGGTATTATTTTTCCTGACCCTATGTCACACCATCCATAGTGGTAAAATAAGCCGTGATGATCATGATTAATGATGGGACATTAAATTTAATACCTAACCCTACCGCTGGGCCAAAAAAGAAGGGTGAGAATGTCGGTACAGTGGTAGTGACTATAACTGTGGTGATGGCAAAGGTGACAGTAGCTACAGCATTAATGACAACAATGATGATGGCATTCACATATCCAAATTATATAGACAAACTTAACTGGTTACGGATTTTTTTTAGGTATGTTAAAAAATTAGAGACTATTGCTACATTTACCATTTTACAAAGCTTATAAAAAGCGAAGTCCTCACTAAGTATTTTCCTTGTGAGTCAATACGCTCATTCCAGCAGACTTTGCATTGTTCAGAGCACCTCTTGATGTCCTCATTAGTTACCAAGTGAAGTTTGTCTTCCGTGTTCCTTTGAATCTCTTCCACATTTCAAATATTTTTCTTTTAAGGTGGATTTTCAGTCTAGGAAAATGGCAAGTCATACAGAGCAAGGTCTGGTGAATACAGAGGGTTCTGCGTTTGTGAGATCCCATGATTCTACAAAGCAGTGTGTGTGCTGGTGGGTTGTCATGGTGTGCCACGGACCTTGAGACCACATTGTTCGTCATTTGTGGTGTACTGCGTCACAGAGACAGAGTGAAATTTGTAAGTAATATTCCTTATTCAGTCTGACTCTCTAGAGCGTGATAATGATTAACAATGCCATCTTGACCAACGACAATAGCAATATTTTTGGTTTGCTCCTAACTTGGCGAGTTTACTCGGGTCTTTGTGATGATGGCGACTTCCACACTGAATACTGAGCCTTTTATTCAGGCCTGGAGACATAGATCCACGATTTATCACCAGGAATGATAGATTTGAGAAAGTCTGTGTCAGATTCTGCACAATGAAGCATTTCAGTGGATGTGATCACCTGGTTCCCCTTGTACTCAGGCGTCAGCAGTCGTGGAACAGGCTTCGATGTCTCATGCCGAAATCATCAGTTAAAATTGCTGATATGACCGAAATGAAATTTTGGCTTCATCTTCATACTTATGTCCTGTTGAACCAAATCAACACCATTTCAAATGTCTTCTCATTTCTGCTTGTTGACGGTCTCACTGAACGTTCCTGTTTCCACTATGTTCCTCCTTCCTATTAGCGGCGATACCAAAAAAAACTTAAACAGACTCAATGCACCTTCTGCATAAGCTTTTTTCGGCATTTGTATGCATCAAAAATTGTTTTGCCTAATATCTGGCACAATACAGCGCACACTCGTTGCTCTTCTTTCTGTTATCCCAAATGCCACACTGCAAAAACAGTTACTTAAAAGGCAGCAGAGACACATCCGAGGCAAGAGGGTACGGAAATTATACAGTCACAGACATGTAAAAGCAAGTTAAGGCTGCATAACATGACTCAGAATTCTTTGAACATGAAATTAAAACCAGTCTCGACGCTTTATTAACACGCCTCTTCCTCTGACTGTGGCTTGGTTCTGCCTGATGAATAAATTTCCCTGAAGTTAGCTAGGGTAAAACAGCTACTGTAGGCGTCAGTAATTGAGTTACCTTAACTCATGGCGTATAGTTATAAAAATAATATTTTTAATCCAGGCGAGTGAGTCCTGCGGTTATGGTATTAGATGGAACCCCGGGTCAAGAAGCTCTTCCACCCTGGGTATGGGGGGACAGATGGACCTCCTGCCGATCTGTCATCTTCGTCCTTGACACCAACACAAACAACACCAACGAGGCATTCAGGTACTATGTGTGTGCAGAATGGAAGGATTTGTATAAGTTATTTTGTTTAACTAGAAAGCCTGGGAAATGTGTTTTATGAACCTGTGATATATGATTCTCACATCCTCCTCTACCACTCCACAAACTACCTCGTTTTTACTCACCGAATTTCCCAACTTTAATTTCACTTCAGTCATTCAGCTCGCTACTTTAACCTGGTCTAAAACTGTTATTTCTCTTTCTTTACTACTAAGCTATAACAAAAGACTAACAGCAGATGATGATGCTAGTCATAAACAAATGCTCTGGAATGGATGTAAATTCTTAATATGGTCTTACTGTTTCAATACAATACGGAAAAAATTTTTGTCAACCCTTTTTTTTTTCAGTCCACTTTTAGTTATATTCCTATAAACAATTTACAGTACTGCAGTCTTTGCACCATCCTGATCTTTCCCACTGCTGCATGGGATGAGGTAGATCGCAGAAACAAATGAAGATAAAAGTACGATACGGAACGAACGATCAATAGCATGCTTAGTGAAATGGATCATCCAGTTATTCACTGTACTATAAGACGATATATATATATATATGTGTGTGTGTATAGGGCTGGACAAGAAACGATAAATTCAGAATCAGCGGTTCCGATACCTAGTACCAATGGAATTGGTAGAGTGGATTCCAAAATCGATTCCTTAGAATAAGCAAATACTGTCGGTCATACGAGGCAGAGTAACTCAACAAACGTGATTCCTGATAGCATAATGGGAGACTGAAAACACAAATAATTAATTAATGGTGTGTCTAAAGGTACTTCTTGTGTATATAAAAAGGGGAAAAAATGTAAGTACTATAAACTATCCATCTATCTATCTATTGCTAGACGCATTAATCCAGTAAGGGGTGGCCACAAACAAATCGCCTCCATGTCGCCCTGTCACCCGCCATTTCACTGCCCTGCTTCCAGGTCATCCCTCCCCCCCCCATATACCTCTCCACTCCATCCCTCCATCTCATCCTTGGCCTACCCGTCCCTCTCCCCCCTCCACCTCACTCACATACACTCTTCTTCGTCAGTCTCTTGCTCTCCATCCTCTCCACATCGCCAAACCACCT